>JAHUTJ010010119.1:1907-15640 GCA_036250325.1 Characodon lateralis
GCTGCCCCCGCGACCCGGTCCCGGATAAAGCGGAAGACGACGAGTACGAGTATTTGTTGTTTGCTTGGGGTATAAATAAGACTTGACACAGATTTGAATTTCAATCTGCCACTCCAAAATGGAGACAAGAGAACATGCCATTTAAAGTAGGCCAACTTGTGTTGATCTTCATAAGTAAGGAAACAGCTACTAGATAGTAAGAACTTTGTGAAATGTATTTTCCACTTAATTCCAAACTTAGAAACAAACCATTTAGCCATGTTTTTATGCTAAGTATTACAAAGTTTCCGGTATACTGCAGTGTTCTTCTAATATAAAATTGGCTTATAGCAACTGTAGTTTTAAAAGGGAGTTATTTTAGGTGTTAATCACTTTAGCCTCTGCTCAGTTCCTTTCTCAGTGACACTTAAACAGAGTCAAATGAACATCCAAAGTGCCTGAATCCCAGCTGTCCACCCATTACGTTGGATAAGGTTTCTTTGAGTCAGAAATGGACAGACAGATAAATTATTTCTTGATGTCAGTGCCCCGCCGGCGGCCATGGAGCTGAAGTGTTCAATAAGTGCATGTCAAAACAGTTGTCCATTTCATGAACTAAAACATCTACAGTAGACAGTGTATGACTCTGCCGTGTCTAATGCATTGTATAGGTTTTTATAAATTTTTTCAACATGCTGAGGGAATTTAGATGTTTTTTTTCCCCATTTTAAGGTTCCTGCAAAACATAATGCCATTGGTTCTCAAGCAACCTTCGAAAAACATGCTGACTAATTATTCTCTCTGGACCTACAAAGATCTGAACTTGAACCCTGCATCTAGTTTCAATTCATATGTGTATGTGTGTTTGTGAAAAGGTTGATAATAAAAACTGGTTGTGGATTCTGTAGATGCAGAGCAGCTAAAGCTTAATTGCTTGTGGTGGCAGTCAAAGTCAATATACTGTTCAATGGCCTGTGCATCCTCCAGGTTCATTTCCCCATAATTACTCTACATGTGCCTGGTCAATGCATAAGTCTGCCATCATTAAAATAATAAGAATGGGTTGGGCAAGGAATATGACAGAAAAAAATGGGAGACTGAATGCAAAAGGAATGAATCAATCAATATCTAAGACAGGAGGAGTAGATGACTTGGCACAGCATAGGCACAGAAATAAGTGTTGGGCCATTTCTCCAAGACATACCTAACTACTTTTAACTACACACAAATTTAAATACACACCTGACGTAATTTTTCTGACAACATTTTAGCAAGAAGATCAAAGAAAACATACAGTATCACAAAGAAACGATAAACTTTATTACTCCAATCACTGATAAACACTATTATAAAAAAAACTTCATCTTTTTAGGCCTTACAAGCACAAACATCAACATACTTTATTCTTTATTTGAATTGTCAGGGACAGACCAACAAAAATTTGAGCATGTGTGTTAAATAGAACAAAAAAAATAAGTGCAGTATAAAATGTCTTTCAAAAATCTAAAAGTGTGGCATGCATATACATTCAGCTTGACAATTCTTCTAAACAAAACATCTCAAGCCCAGACAGATTGAAAGAAGAACCTTTTAAAATCTTTCTAAACTAATAACTTAAACAAATAATTTGTACCTTTGGCTGTATGTTTCCAATAATACAAGGTTTCAACTCGTTGTAGGTTTTTGTTTCAGATTTGCCTTATATTTGGGTTCACCAATCTTTTTACAAGAGTCCCTCCCCCTGCTGAAGAAAAGCAACCCCACAACAACTAATACCCACATAGCATATTCAGGGTGAGGTGCAATGATTTCTTTCTGCAATACAGTGTTTTGCATGTAGGTCAAGAAACGTAACATTCTTCAACTAACAGTTGTCTAGAGATTATCCCGTCTGGGCTGTGGATCTCTACAGGTCCCCCAGAGTTACAATAGACATCTTGGCAGCTTTTTTGATTAATTGCCCAGTCTGCCAGTTTAGGTAGAAAGCCATGTCTCGGTAGATTTAAAAATGTGCCCTATTTGTCTGGACTGGTAATGCTTCAAAATTTGCCTGAAGAAGTTCCAATTTTTGGCTTTATGAGGAAGTTTTTGTCTCATCCATGGCAATAACGAAGACAAGGACAAGGACTTTCGACCGCAGTGAAATACGTTTTAGGTTGTATATTGGATATTTGTGCTCCGTGGATTCAGCAAGGTTTACCTCCTGTTTGATCCGATGCAGGCAGTCTGATTACGGGCAGCTGCTCTCTGCGTGCTCCCTCCTCCTGCAGACGCTAGTTCACTTAAGGACCGCCAATACATTTCCGAACCAAACACACAGTTTTATGGTGGTGTTTTTTTGTGTGTTTTGGGTGAAATATATGTGCGTCTGAACAGCAGATTTTATGTGTGATCAGCTGATTTAGGATGTTATTAAATACAGCGCCCCCTACCTGCATGTAACTCAGAAAGTTTTTTGTTTTCTTTTCTTCAGTCCTCAGGCATGGTTTATGATTTGTAAATAGTAAAATTATATTTCAGTATGATCCGCTCCAGCCTCTGTGGTCCTTAATATTATTGTAGTCACTGAGTTTTATGAACTTTTCCCTGCACTACCTCCTCAAAAACCTTCTCATTTCTCCAGGTCCCATGGCCAATCAGTGTCTGTTCACAGTATTCTATTCACATCACCTGTAGTCCCTAATCAGTCCTGGTCGGACCTGCTCAATAGCAGGGACCAAAAAACTAGGTACTGGTATGGAAAAAACAGTAATGCAAATGCTCACAAAGTGAGCCGAGTGAAGTGGAGCTGGGCCAATTGAGCCAGTGGAAAAGGGGAATATGTTGCATTTTGAGGTCTAACGTTCTCTAATAGTCCTCCTAGAACAGCTGGTTTATATGCATCCTGGATTTATATGTATAATTTTCTTCTATCTCATAAAATCCCTATTACATACAGTGAGATTTGTGATTGTAATGTGAGAAAATGTTTAAACATTTAAGGGGTATGAATACTTTTTCACGGTACTGTAAAAAATACCCCTCTCCATATGCTTTTTGATGTGAATGTCTAATAGTTTCAAAGATAAAGAGCAAATTAAAGACCTTTCGATTTTTCTTATAATGAAGAACATTTATCCTATTAGCTTTTTTTCTTTCAGGCAACTCAAAAATCTTTTCAAGTGTTGCATCAAAATACTTTGATGGAGGGGTCTGAACTGGCAGAAACGTAACAAGCATTCCCCAAGAAGCAGCTCTGCTCATTACAGCTCCCTTGATCTTGATGGACTGCAGCGCAAACAGATAAAAGGTACAGTCCCGTCATCTGTTGCTGAGCACATCTGTTGGGTGCGAGGCAGCATGCATCTTCTCTGTGGCAACCATGTGTTATAGTGTTATTTAGTATAATCCTCAGCCTTTACCAGCTGCCCTCAGGTCTTTGAAAAATGTCTCACTTGAATTAAAAGCAGGTGGACACAGTGTGATTAATTTGTTAGAAAACACCTGCCTCTGAAAGGTGAGGCATAAAATACAGACACAAGTAGTCCATGAAATACACTGAACACACTTTTACTGCAGCGATAGAACACTGTGGAAACTTTACTTTCAGGAGACAATATGCTTGCAGTTATAGATGCCTATTTTAACTTTTAAAAAGTCAAACTTTAGTTATTTGATATTTTTGACAAAAAGTGTACAAGAACGGTTAGCCCCTATTCTAACTGCAGATTGCAATTTGTTATAAAAGCAATCATGCTGAATTTAAAGTGAGGTTCTGCTGAAACCTTATGTGGACTAAATAACTTTCCTGCAGTAGACAACCATCATAGCTTCTTCATATTAATAAATACAGATTAGCTGTTTTAGGAAGCTAAAGCTAATGACTAGTTTTAGCTTAGCCAAAACCAAAGTAATAAACCAATGTGGATTTCTACTATCTTTAAACATATCCAGTTTTAAAAGATGTGCAAATAACATATGCAGAAGCTTATTGATCTTTACACTATCGGCTAATTACAATATGACCTTCCATGTGTAACAAATACAACAAAAACAGATTGGGTAAAACATATCCTGACTTAGGTCATGATAAAAATAAAGTACACTCACAATCAAGTCTAGTGTTTTAATAGACAGCTAGTTTAAGGTATCTAAAATCTAATCTATTTAAAGTTAAATCTAATCATATTTAAAGTAATTTTACCTTTTTTTTTTTATTTCATTCACAGTTTTGATGCTTTCATTGAGAATCTACATACAATTTGAATAGTCATAAACATAAAGAAAACCATTAAATTACAAAGTGTGTGTAAAACATTTGACTGGTAGTGTATAAATAATTTGACATTAACCAATTTCATAAATTATTTAAATCTAATGTTAAGTAAACTGCACACTACAGATGTACTAAAACTACATAAATATATTTTTTTAAGTTTACATTTATATGACAAGTGTAAATAAATGCATTACTTCTGCAGTTACTTTGCGTATTTATAATTATAGCACAGAAACCCCTACTTTTAAAATAAAAATATGGGCGTCTGTGCTCAAAAATTGAACTTTGATTGTTTCTTGCTATCAGTTTTTAAAAGAAAACAGCATATCATCTGTGCAATCCTCTCTCCTCCAGACACAAATTTGGCACTCTGTAATGGTCCTCCTGCCGTTGGGTATGGAATGATGTAGAGTTCAGAACCAACACTGCTCCAGAATTTTGGACAGGAAAGTTTCTCATTTCAAAAGAATCATCTTTGATGTATTTTTGGACTCCTCATTCTCTATCTCTCTGCCGCTTGGGATTGTTGTCATTGATCAAACCATCTTCTCCAAACACCCTCCCCCTCTAACCCTAAACTTTCCTCCAATGTTATCCAGTTCTATCTGCCCATTTTGAAACCTATTTTTTAAATTCTGATTTTTTTTAAATTAGTTTTAATGTCGGGTGCTTAGATATTTGATCTCAAAGCATCAGATGAGATGCCGAGGTGTTTATTAAATTAGGACTAGGATTAGGATATTTCAGGTATTAACGTAGAAACTCCGCTGGTGCTCTGGATCGAAACAACATGCCTCTTCACAATAGGGTTTGAATGTTGTATAAATAGTTTATAAAGCTTGTTTGTAACTGACATAAGCCTTTATGCTTTTTTTATTAGATTTATTCATTCTGTTATTGCCTCAGGCAGTTTTGTATATTTATTCAATTCAACCCACTCACTGCTGTTGGATTATATTTCAGGGCTTCCTTGTAGTCTCAAAAGGAAGCAATGTTATTTACTATCTGTCAGGAGAGGTGAATGCACAAATGGTTCTTACTTGTCCTGACAAAATACAATCTGCAGCGCAAACACCAGACCTCTCATTGCATTACAACATCATAATAAAACTAATAGATCACCTTATAATTTAGCATTGATCTCCCAGTGTAAATCTCACAATAAAGGCCAAAAGTACCATCCTCAACTCAAGCTATTCTGCAGGTTAACAGTTATTTTCATGCCAGGGAGTCATTGTTAAACTTAAATGTTTCCACACATGAACTGCTTACTCTTCAAGTCCATTTTTATGTCTGTGAATGTGAGTGTATATTGGGGGCAGCTGAGCTTGCACAGTAGAGCAGAGTAATTTCCCACCATCACCGATGAGATAAGGCCAATTGAACCCTGGCACTTCATGTTTAAATGCTCATTTATGCATCAAATGCACATTTAGAAGATAATAAGATGCCATAATAGAAATTTATGAAAATACATTACAAGGGAGAGAAGTGCAACTTGGCCCGCTTATCTTCCATCGTCCCACCCCTGAACAGATCCCTTTCCAAGAGCTACTATATGTGAGGGGTCCATAAAACTTCTCCATATGAATATTTAATGTTTGACTCATGTAATGCAAATTCCATTTTGTTTTATTTTCCCTGTGCCCAGTCTATTATTTTGCCGCAAGTGCAGTGACAGATCTCTGTGCATCTAATAGTCAAAGGCTTTGCACAAACACACTGCTAAAGCAACAGAGGCATTACATTTGCCTAGGGTTTAGAATAATTACAGATACAAATATTGTGAATGGTTTTATATTAATCCAGGGCACATGAAATAAACATTGTATAAATGATCAATGAGCAATGATTTTTGGGGATGTGGGAGATAGGATAAGACATTCAGGTCAGGGGTTATCTGAAAACAGAGGCAGACATTTTATTTATTTTTTTCTTGAAGATGCTTTATCACTTTTCTGTGCTATGCTCCTTTAGCCTAAGTGATTGTGTTCAAACTTTAAAGCAGGGAGAAAAAGCCGATTAATGCACCATGTTGATTGTTAAGGTCACATTAATTAAAACAAAACTTTGACATTTTGAAACATGACGTTTCTATGAGATCAATATCGTTCTTATGTCGGCCTGGTAATTGTGTGGCCAGGGCCAGGAAACTTAGAAGGTCACAAGTTCCATTATAAAAACTGCCATCTGTAAAGCTAACTAATTATAATATTGGTTTGTTTTTACTCTATGTTAAAAGCAAATTTAAATTATGACAAGGTTTCACTGCTTACTGTTAGCAAGGTGAATGTGCTGGACTACTACTTTTATTTCTCTAGATGCCCTACAAAGTTTCATTGAAAGCAGAAGAACCTCAGCTTTTGTCTGAATAAAACAAACTGAAACTCCTAAATGTTACTGAGACAAGACAATGTTGCAAAGTGGTGTAATTTGATGACATATGAAAATTGGTAAATACTCAGCACTGACCCCTGCTGATGCATTTCTAAGATACCTTGTCAAAATATCTGCTATTAAAGGTACGTTTCCACTGCAGAAATCTTTTTCAGGAACCTTTGTGGTTTTCTGGGGCCATTCGTGTACTGTGGTCGCTTCTACTGCAGGAACCAGGACCAAATTAGATTACAAGAGTTCAAATTTACCCCAGAAAACAATCATGTTAGGGAGGTACTTTTTTGGATTTACACTGAGTTATGGGTGGAGTTTTTGGGTCAGAGAGTGTCTTTAAATTTTTTTTTTCCAACTTCAGCTTATACCACAAAATTAATTTGTATTTATACCACATTTAAACACGTTTATATTTTACATGTTTACATTCAAATCAACACTATCTATCTAAGCTAATCAGTAAATAGAAAATAAATAGTGGACTTCCACTTTAAGCCAGAGTAAATGCTCTCATCAAAGCCATCTATAGGAATTTAAACTAGAATCGTTTGAATATATTCCAAGACTCACATAAAACAACTCCTACCTATCAATGGTATGCTAATCTGATTCCACCAGTTTTCAATTGAATTCCAGACTCTGTTTTTGCTGTACTCCATTTGAAAGTTGTGTTTACAAACAATAATTTGCCTTCAGTACTACTAAAATTGAACAGTTTAACGGGCCAGAATGCATAGCTGTGAAATGTTTCTCTCCTAAATGATCCTTAATGTTTTAATCATCTTTCAAGAAGTTGTGCTTTATATCTTCTCATGTTTTTTTGTTTTTTTTTGTTTTGTTTTTTTACCAGAAGTCATGGAGGAGCTGTAGCAGTCAATGCCAAATTTAAAGGGGACTCATTCACTTATGATACTGCAAGGTTTGAAACATCAGATGTGCGAAATAATGCAACCAGGTCTACCTAGTTTTCTGACCTTTCCCTTTTCTGCTTTTACCACCTCTGCCTTGCCAATAGGCAAAGTGCCAGATAATTAGTCTCTGTCATAAAGGTTTTATCCCTCCACTGAGGGGTGGCAATGTCCAGGCCTATGGAGAGGCAGTAGTAGAGGTCAGCATGTGCTGCTAAAGACCTGCAGCAAGTAATTTTTGAATCTCAAAACCTTTCTGCTTTGACATAAACATAGAGATTGGCCCGGAAGGGTCAAGGAAATGCAAAAACAGCAACGCCAGCAAAAGCCACAGCACAACAACAAAACACCATAACAAGACAACAAAAATATCAGTGGATGTCAGGATCCACTAGTGTTTGGGTTTTTATTTTGTTTTTGTGCTTTGATCTTTTCCTTGTTGTTATGCTCTGAAGGTCTTTCAAGGTCTTGTGCATGATCCTTGAAAGAAGTACTGCAGAGTGTCGTTTAACTTGCGTTTAAACTTTAGATTTTTGCACATTTTGTTTAGGTTCATTAATTTGTTCTCCAACTTTGGTATATGCTACAGCAACTGTAATGACACACCAAAATTTGTTTAAAAAGAAGGACTGAATAATTGTGGCAATATTTCTTCACTGCAGTGATCAGCTGCTTCTATCATGTACCCCATAAATTTGAAGAGGAGGGCCATCTCGACTTCTCCAAAAGCCTTCACATCTTTTGTTGCCACTATGTCTTCCTTCCTCTCATTAAATGCCTAAACATGTTCAAAATTGGCTGGGATGACCGCCTTCTTCCAACAGAGGGAAACCTCTCTCCTAATCAGCTATATTATCTTAGAGAGCAGTAGCATTCCCAAAAATGAACAAGGTAAGGCTTTCTTTTCTCTTAAGGCTAACATAATCTGGACAGTTTGTTTATCTGATTGGGATGGAGCAGCTCCGTCCCTCCGGCTGATAGTGGAGCATACACACAAAGGCATGTATAAATGTGTCCCCCCCACCCAATTTTGGGTTTCTGCATGTAGCGTTTGAACTTGCCACAAAAGTTCTGGCAAGAAACCAACCACACTGAACAATTTATTTTCTTCTAAAGTATATATTACAGTAGCCATACATTCCACAGATCTAATGGGAATCCAGTGGCTCCATCCCGAGTGAGCCCAACTCTGGTGTTCCACAAGTTGAATGCCCACTGAGTCCAGGCAAATCTTGGTATTGTTGCATCATGTCATCAGTTACATGTAACATCAGACATTCGTGAAGAATCTCAATAGTTTTCATATTTTATTTATTGAGGGTGGTTTACTTTCAATGTACACGGTACACAGTGCTTGCAAACGCTTCCTTCCCGCTTGAAAATGTTGACATTTTG
This sequence comes from Characodon lateralis, assembly GCA_036250325.1. Lineage (NCBI taxonomy): Eukaryota > Metazoa > Chordata > Actinopteri > Cyprinodontiformes > Goodeidae > Characodon > Characodon lateralis. The sequence continues at coordinate 10,839 of JAHUTJ010010119.1, forward strand.
TCTGAAGATTTTATGTAACAGGTCAACACAAAGTAGTGCAAAGTTGTAAAATGGAGCAAAATTATGTGTTGTTTTCAAAATGTTTTAGAAAAAAAAAGCAAAATGTAATTTTAAAAGAAAACTAATTACTCACTTATTAATTCAACTAGTTAGTAAATAGAGTTCATCTGTGTGAATCTCCTTGTAAATCCACCTCTTCTGTGAAGGCCTCAGGAGTGTGTTAGAAAACACTAGATAACAAACAGCATCATGAAGACCAAGTAAAACAGCAGACAGGTCAGAGAGAAGGTTTTGGAGAAGGTTCGACTTTGGAAGGTTCTTGAAAACTAATGTTCACATACACTCTTCATCCAATCTGACTGAGCCTGAGCTATTTTACAAAGAATACAAATGCAATTTATTGATTGAAGTCCAGTGATATAGTTATGCTATTGCATGTCATAAAGATGTAATTGGCCTAAACCTTTTAATATGCTTTCGGTAATTAAAAATCTGATCTCGGCGGGTGGCGTAGCAGTAGAACACACAACCCATATTCGGGGACTTCAGTCCTCGATGCAGCTATCCCAAGTTTGAGCCCTGACCCTGGAGACCTGTGCTGCATGTCTTCTCCCTCTCTCTACCCCCTTTCCTGTCTGCCTACTTTTGAAAAATAACAAACAATAATGGGCAATGGCAAAATAAAAACCTTTAAAAAATCTAACCCAATCTAGATTAAATGCAATCATTGTAGTTATTTGGCCATTTGATCTCTTTTTATTCAAAAACGTCTTAGCCTAATTGTTGGAGTTTTCCAATTAGTCTATCCAACAAAGGAGTTAATGAAAAGTTTGATTTTTTTTATTACTGATGATCTGAACAGAACTTATGAGTTATGAGTGACAGGAATAATTATTTAACATTAAGCTTTCTCATTTTTAGTTGTATTTGTGTTACAAATGTAATCTTGCAAATGATTGCACAGCTTGAAGGACTGAAACAAATTATTAATCATATACCTTACAAGTCTGTTAGATTTATTTGTACATCCAAATTCCTGTAACTCATTGCTCTGCTTTCAAATATTTGTGTTTATGTATATCATGCATTTTCTTGTTAGTCGCAGCTTATAATATAACATATATTCAGTTTATTTACAATTCCTGTAAATAAAAAAACAAACAAACAAACAAAAAAAACCCAAAAAAAACAAAAACAAAAACAGGGCTGACAATGTAAATATTTGATTCAATCTAAATGCATTATACACCATATTTCACAGATCGCAATCAATCCTAAAGTTAATTTTGAAAGATATTGACCTTCATTCAATGGAAGTTATTGTTGGGCATAAAATAACTTTAAAATAAATAGTAACACTAGGATGCTAACATTCCCATGCTCTATTTTCTAGTTTTTTTTAGAATCATAAAATATGTTGTAATTGCAATAAATCAATATATTGCATTATTTAGTTTGAATTGCTAATTTGCCCACTTGCAGTTTATTACTCCCCTCTCTCTTATAAGAATTTCTTGCCAGATTGTCATTATCTAAGTCTTTAGTTGCTACATATTAGCTTATTGGTTATGCTATACCAAATTAGACTTTCATTTATTTTTTTGTTTTTAGAATGATTAATTTCTTTAAAGTAAAATCAGTTTCTTACTGACTCATCCCTCCCTCTGAGTCTGTGTTTGGGTCAACATTTAGCGTACAACAATTTACTGTTTTTATTAATTTCACATTTACAAGCACAAACTTAAACTTTTCCTGGATCAATTTTATTGCTACATCTTTGATAAAGTATCAAACACTAGACCAATAAGTTTGAATTTCTTTATGATATATCAAACACTTTCAATGCATGGTTTTAACTAATACATTTGCTGCAGGAAGTCAGCCCCATACTCTCTCTTCCTTTTTTTTCTCATGACCACTTCCTGACCTGGCACACGCTGCATGGCTCATTACTGTTAAATAATGTAAGACATCCCTTGAGGCTACAGCCCTGGCTATGACTTTGCAGAAACATTTACTTGAATATTAGCATGGATGTGTCAGTTGTCCAATTTTTTCCTCTTTGCTGGCATTAAGAGGCAAATCAGATAGATAGTCATACTGTGTCTTTCAAAAGTATTGAAAACACTTGAACCTTTTCACATTTTGTCATATTACAGGAACAACTATCAGTGTATTTTAATTGCATTTTATGTGATAGACCAACTCAAAGAAGCACATATAATCTCAAAAGGTTGCCATCTGCTTTTCTTCCCCTCCATACTTTTATATCCTATGTGTTTCAAAACTCATAGACCAGGTTGTTCTGTGAAGGCATCAGAGCTTTGTTAGAGAACATTAGTGGACAAACAGGATAATAAAGATCAAAAATGTATCTAAACAGTTAATGGATATAGTTGTTGAGTTGTTTAAAGGACTGTTACATATTCCCATCCAATCCAACTGAGCTTGAGCTATTTTGCAACAAGGAAATGGGCAAAAGTGTCTGTCCCTGGATGTGTAAAGGTGGCATTCCCCAAAATAATTGCAGCTGTAACTTCAGCGAAAGGTGGTGCAAGTTACTGAGTCAGAGGCTGATTACACATTTCAAATATTATTTTTTTTAAAAGTGAAAACCATGAATGGTGTTCATTCCACTTCAAAATTATGTTCTAATTTTGTAGGTTTATCACATACAATGCTTATGAAATACATTAAAGTTTCAGGTTGCAATGGGACAAAATGTGAAAAAGTTCAAACTGTATGAATATTTTTTGCACTGTACAGTATGTGATCCCATATGTTTATGCAGCCATGAGGAAGCCGGGAAGAACTTACACCATAAGGTCAATGGTAAATGCTTTTCAGAGCAGGAATAAATTTCAAAAGCAGCTGCACTGTTGTATTATTTTTCAGTTCTCTTCACATGATAATCATCATCTGTTGTTGTTTAAATGATCTGTTTTGATGTAAGGCGAAATTTAGCAACACTCCTCTTAAAATCCGCCCCAAGCTGTCCCAAAAACTGGTAAAAAAAAACAAACCAAAATGCATAAAAATACATTCAGACTGTATTCCAATTATTCTTAAAGCAAGTACAAAAAAAGAATGCTATTTGAAGTATTTGAAGTCATTAGAGTAAAGATTTAATTATTTATGAGTGCCAAGGCATATCTTAGCATGGGAAAAGCTTTCAAGATATTATTGAAATGAAATGCAAATTATTTTTTTTTCTCTCTGTACATGAAACGCCTGAAAATAGGTTTTCAGTCAGCTCTTTTTGTCTCTGATTGGAAAAGAATAAAAGCTTTGTGTACATCTTCCAATGTCCTATTTTCATTTCGTCAGTTTTATCTTACTCAATCCTGTCAGCACTTTTTCTTGCCACTTTACTTCCCTCCAACTACAATGTCTGTGCAGTTTGAGTCTAAACTGCACACAGAAGATATGGCCAAAGGAAGACAAACACAATAAATAGAGCAGGTTGGACAGACATGAACGTTCGCACTGTGCCAACATCCAAGGGAATACATATTCGAGATGCAGTGACTCTGTTCTGTCATGTTTATTCCCCCTCCATCCATTGGAACCTCATCATTTGGACAGGTTCTCTGTCATTGGTCATCTCAGTGATATTCTTTTTTGTGTTGCTGTGAGGTGGTTTTATTTCCAGGATGATAGCAAACAGTCAGCTTGTACTTGCGCTGAACTATGGGGTGCCACCAGGGACATAAATCACAATTAACCTCCATATACACATATGAAATTAAACCCTTCCACATACTATATTCAAAACCTTGCACAAACACTAGTAAAAAGCTCTCACATAAAATAGTAAAAGGCGTTCATACACACTACTGAAAAGCTTTCATATATACTAGTTAAAAGCTTTTATACACACTACTGACATGTTTTCTTATTATTTCAGTGGAAACGGAAGGTGTTTAAGTAGAAACCGTAGGACATTGCGTCCTAAACCTAACCCTAAATAAAAAATACATTTTATAGTTTTACATTTTAATGATGATATTAAAATTAATTTTTAATATAATTTAGCACACCTTTATAATTAAGGATGGACATAATTAGCACAGAGCTGTGAAGCCATAAAAACAGAGCCCGAGGATTAAACCCTCTGTCTCCACTGTAAATAACTGCACATGGTGTTTATTTTCCCCTTTTACATATTTCTGATGGCTTATAAGCCTGTTTTCCGTAGACTTTTCTTTTTTTATCATCTTTTCATTTATTATCGTTTATAAATCAGCCATTTAAAATGTTCTAATTATTTTTTTATGTTCATAGATATAAAAAATATATAACACTGTAAATAAAGTATATTGATAATAATAGATACCATTTTATTAAATTTATTGGTAAAACTTTGAACAACCTAAACACTACAGTTTTAACATTCTGAACAAAGTTTAAATACATTTATTTGTAGATCATAATAATAATATATTAGTGGTTGTGGTTTTTGGCTCATTCTATTGTTAATACCTGTTTTATGCACATTTACCTTGCTTATTTACCTTGCTTATTCTTTGAACCTTTTCCACAACTGTCTGCACCCTACCTAGGTGTTACTAAGAGCTGCTGTAACAAGTTAATTTCTGCATTGTGACATACAGGGGTTGTACAATGAAACTAAAACACCTGGTTTTAGACCACAATAATTTTTTTAGTATGGTGTAGGGCCTCCGTTTGCGGCCAATACAGCATCAATTCGTCTTGGGAATGACATATACAAGTCCTGCACAGTGGTCAGAGGGATTTTAAGCCATTCTTCTTGCAGGATAGTGGCCAGGTCACTATGTGAT
>JAHUTJ010010120.1:0-15636 GCA_036250325.1 Characodon lateralis
GGTGGTGTTCTCCGAAAGTCCACCACCATTTCCACAGTCTTGAGTGGGTTCAGTTCAAGGTAGTTCTGACCGCACCAGTGTACCAGCCGATCCACCTGCTGTCTGTATGCAGACTCATCACCGTCTTGGATCAGTCCAATGACAGTGGTGTCGTCTGCAAACTTAAGGAGTTTCACGGACGAGTCCTATGAGGTGCAGTCATTTATGTCAGTTATGAACAAAGTTTAAATCAGTTTATATGTACAGCATAATAATATTAAATAAACCAAACATTAACATTAGATATTATCTGACAGAATTACATTTGTGTTTAAGTTCCACCCATTGGGGAAACCCAGCGGGAGTTTGAAAACAATGTGCAAGGAGCAGGCTGCTCTCTCGGGATTTAGTGCACCTCAACTGAAATACATTTTCAAAGCAAATTAAATCAGTTTCAAATCATTAAATTCAGTTTCAATTTAGTGAAATTCATTTTCGGACCAATGCTTTTAATTACATAAATACAGATCTGAGCAATCAGTCTGAGCAATTCAAATCTAGTTTCTGATGGCACAAGTTTCTGCCCATAGTACTGCATTCTGTTCTGAAAGTCTGGGTGAAATGACAGGGTGATTAACTAAAATAGTTGATCAGTATTTTAGTTTAACTAAATTACTCAAAAATGTAAACTAAAACCATATAGGCGTGCTGAAAAAAAGGAAAACTACCATTTGATTAGATGGAATAACAGTCACAAAGTCTGTAAAGACTCCGTCAATGATCAGCTCCAGGATGATCAAACAATGTCTACCTGTGAGTGATATGATAACAGTTTGTCAAATAACACAATGATTGGCCTAAAAAGAAACAGTCCCATCTTGATGAAAGCAGTGCATTTCTTTTTCTCCCCAGCCTAGATAAGATGCTTGTAGTGCATGTGTAGGATTTGTTAGTGCTAGTGGCTCTTGATGCACTGACTCCAGCCTCAGTCCACTTCTTGTTAAGTTCCCTCAAATTCTTGAATAGATTTTGTTTGACAATCCTCTCAAGGCTGTGATTGTTTCTGTTCCACCTTTTCCTACCACACTTTTTCCTTCCACTCAACTTTCTACAAATATGCTTAGATACAGCATTCTGTCAACAACCAGCTACCTTTTCTGGCTTACCTCCTTGTGGAGGCTGTCATTAACTGTCTTCTAGACACCTGTCAAGCCAGCAGTCTTCCCCATGATTGTGCAGCCTATTGATCCAGAATGAGAGACCACTTAGGGGCTCAGGACTCCTTTGTAGGTGTTTTGAATTAATTAGCTGATAAGGGTGCAACACTACAAGTTTAACGTTTTAACTTTTTTACAATATTGAACTTTTCTGAGACACTGAACTTTGGATTATCATCTATAAGCCTTATCATCAAACTTATCATCAAGCTTACAAGAAACAAACAAAAGTATTTCACCCTGTGTGTAAAGAATTTGTGTATGAGTTTCACTTACTGAAATGAATAACAGAATTTAACTTTCCTCATATTCTAATTTTTTTTGATGTAACTGTTCATCAAAATAGTTGAGGATTTTATCTTGCCCAAGACTCAATTCCCTTAAAAACTGTGTTTTAACAAGACAAAAACCCCAAACAAACCAGTGAGTATCATCTTGGTTGAAGACCAATAAGATGAACCTTATGCATTGCTCAGCCCAACCATGGACCTTAATCCACTAGAAAAGTTGGGCGGTGACTTCGAAAATTCTGTTTGTATCGCAAAACTAAGAAAGGAAAGAAACTATAGAAAGTCTAATTATTCTGTCCTGGATAACTAATCATACCAAGACATTTGCTCATTCCATGAAACACTGATGGGAAACAGTTCTCAAAAACAGTGTTTATACAACTAAATTATCATTCAGTGATTCGCATAAAAGCTAAATCTTCAAGTATTTTTCAGTTTGACCTGTAAATGTTTGAGTTTGTAAAGCAAAATGCAGTTAGTGTTATTTTTTTTATCACTCTAATATTGTTTTTTCCTTACTTTCTGCCAAGTGAGAACACATTTGATAAATGTTTATGTTTTGATTTAGAAAACAATGTGCAGATTTACCAAATGCATTTGTATGTAAGAGAATAAAAGCCTTAAGAAGAATTCTGAGATTTACTCACACTTTCAAACACTGTATTATTTTAAAACACAAAAGAATTTATTTAAGATAAAATAATTATAAGGTATTTTGATAAATGCCAGCGGTGAAAATTCACTGGCTGTCAATTGAAAACACTGTAAGTGGTTTTCCCACTGGTACAGACACAGTTACTTTCACAAAGCACATTTATTATATAACTCAATAAAAAACAATCACTAAGTGACTGTAGATGGCAGTAATAAAGGACACCTGCTGCCAGAAGCATTAGCCTCTGTGTAGTTTATGGCTAAAACTGTGTGTATGCATAAAGACAGATGTGCATAAGCATTTGTCAGATTTCTAATACCTGCCCATAATTTACATCATTTTACACATGTACCAACCTGATTTTCTCATCTTTGTCTGGGATTGCACAGTATTCTTGTGCCATCTTTCTCTGAAATGGTGCCCCATATTTTTACAAAATGTTATTTTTCTCAAAAGTCAACACTGCAGAACAGATGCTCTTCTGAGATTTGGTTTGTATCCAGGGCTATAAAGAGAGCAGGTAAGACTTTCATCATAGGGGCTGTGTTTAATGTCAATCAAACTGTGCGCATGTGGTGAAAGTGCACGTTAACCTGTCACCATCTTTGCTGCCTTGCTTTCCCCAATTGGGAAATGTAGAGAAGGCACAGAATCACATATTAAATGTGGAATATGTTGGAGAAATTACACCCAAGTTATTTCTGTTAATATAAACAAATAAGGTCTGCCAGAGCGATAAGGCAGCAGTAGCAGCTAAAATAGCCAGTATTTATTACACTGTGCAGCACACTGTGCGTTGGCTTTCTCTCAAGACTTGGAGTTCTAAGGATGTTTTAACGGGATATTGCAGGATATTTAAAGTAAGGCTTTGCTAAACGGGTATATGCAGTTGTTATCTTCCTTTTAGATGATAAGTCTCTTTGCATCTTCACCATGCATGCATCAGATTGTATAGTCCCAGAAACTGAAACTAACAATTAGTCTGACAGAAACCAAGACCAAAGTGAACCTTTTTAAAACAATTCTAGTCTGCTTATAACTTTCTGAAAGAACCTTACTTCAAAACTATTGATCTGTCCCATTAAAAGCCAGATATGTAGTCTATTGAATGCGCTAATTGTTTTAGTAATAGTGTGATAGTATATAATAGTATAAGCAACATTGAAACCAAGCACTGTTTTATTTAATATGACCTTGGTTAAGTAGAAAGAAAGAAAATAATTTGTTGCTATTTGTCTTCGTCTCTCAGTCAACAACAGAAGAATTATTGCTTTATAGAAAAAAGGGGAAACAGATTATCAGCTGAGTACATAAAGAGAGAAGGGTACTAGAAAGGTAAAAAATAAACTAAAAACTCAGCCAGAGTAGAAACTAAAGATGGAAACAACACAGAATATCAAATGAGTTCTTGCAAGTTAATAGTTGGGTGAAAAAACTGTCTGGATCCAAGCAACAAATAAATGATAAATTCTTGTCTTTCGTCTGACTCCTTTTCAAATAGTAAAAGAAGACATTCGACAAATAATTGTTACATATTGCAGGACCTATTTATAAAATCTAAAATTAATATAAAAGTATGTTATTAAAAAAAAAATTTAAATGGCAGGTTTAATTTTATTTTGGTCACAATCACAATTGGCTTTTCTACGGCCTCCCAAAGCAAGTAAGTTATGTCAGTACACACTTTTATGACACACAAGCATTTTGAGGCACACCATTATAAAGCAGAATGTTTAGTACCATATATGACATATATGACATATGGAGAGTCCAGTTGCTGTAGTTGATTAAACCAGATGTTAGATTATTTTAACCTCTCTAACAGGAATATGCCAAATTGGCACATTGAAGTTTACTGCAGTGACAGGAAGAAGTTAGCAGTCACAGGTTTCTCAAGAATCCAAATATGGAGTGAAGGTGTGTGAGTTTTGTTAAAGTAAAGAGAGAGGACTTCTACTTGCGCACCAAAAACATTGTTTGAAAAATCTTTTGCCACAGGACTATAAATATTTTAAGCATGCTGGTTTTGAGAGAATTTATACTATTGGAATGGATAAATGGGTACATAAGAGACATTATACAAGGTGTTTGATTCGTTTATATTCTCTTGCATATATTTCAGAAATGTTCCGATCAGAATGTTTGGCTGATTTCTGATTTTTTTTTAACCTACTCATACTGATTTTTGCTGATTTTGATTCCTCATTAAGAATTATATAGACACGATGACAACATTTAAAATATTTGTTTTCTTTCTTAAAGAGTATCACAGTCAGGGTGAAAAGCATTATTTTAAGAGTAGTCTCTGTGTCTGTTCCACAAACTTGAAGATGTACATCAATTTTGAACATCACATCATTTTTCTTTACTTAGTCTTTTTTTCTTTTTTTTTAATTCTGTATATGCTGTTAGATTTAAAAAAAATATATATATATTCAAAAATGAATAATGTAGTGGTTAGAGTTGTGCAATAGAATGCCTATTTGCATACTAAATATCAAAATGTATATCGATTGCATGTGCAATATTCAAATTAACAATCTACTTAATTTAGTACCTGCACTTTGTTTTCATATAACTATTTTTTTTAATATATATATTTTTTTCTATTTAATTAATTTCATATAATTCTTGACTAATTTAAACAGAAAAGGGTTGACTCTGAAATTTCCTAAAGACTGTTCAAAATTTACAAATACATATTTTTTTACAACACAGGCTGAACTCTCAAACAGACAAAACAGAGCCCCTTTGTACCACTCCATCCAGCCTTCCTCTTATTTACAGAACGTTTTGCTCTTTCCCGCACAAAACTGGTGGCCTGTCAGACTGAAGTTGATTTCACAGTGCACCTATAATGTATAGCAGCCCTCACAACAATTATGTTAAGTTCAACGTTAATGGTAAATGGTAAATGACCTGCACTTGTATAGCGCTTTATCAATTCTGAGGACTCCAAAGCACTTTACACTACAATCAGTCACCCACCCATTCATACACACATTCATACACTGACAGTGCTAGGCTACATTTTAGCCACAGCTGCCCTGGGGCAGACTGACATAAGTGGGGCAGTCATACAGTCGTCGCCACAGGGCCCTGTGACCACCATCAGCAGGCAAGGCGGGTGACGTGTCTTACCCAAGGACACGACATAGACGGACAGAACTCATGGCTTCCACCTTATTGTAGATGACAGACCTTTCTCTTTAAACTGGTAGGGTGTTTTTTTTTTTTTTTTCTGTAAGGTTTATACTAATCACTAACCCTTTTCTTCCTCCTCCTCACAGGACAAATCACAAAATACATCTTAATCATTCAGCTCACCTTTTAGCTGGAAGCTACACTATCGCTACTTCCTTTCTGGGTGAGCTTTATGTTATGCACTGGCTCCAGATTTCAAAGTTCCGTTTGTAATGGCATGGCAGTTCTACAACTCTAGACTGCCTACTCTCCTGCTTTGTACTCGTTTCTCTCTTTTTGGACAAGGACATTAACATTACTATTGTAAGTAACAAGCTCAAACACAACTGAAATGTTTTTTTGTTTTTTTTTTCAGATCCATAAATAAAGCCTTAAAAAAGCCAGAAAATAATAACTATCATACCATAATTGCTAGATTGACGACTTTTGCCATTATTAACCTTCTCAATCACATCCAAGAGTGGTGGATATTATAATTAACAACTGCTAATACCAAGAATAACATTGATTATGAGCAGCTTTTGTAGGGCAGGAAAATAAACAAAACATTATCCACCCTCACTTTCAAAAGAAGATTCCAGTCATTGTCTAATAAAAAGTGATTCACCACAAACAATATTCACAGTTGAAAGACATACAAGCAAGGTGTCAAAAGTGGTCTAAAGGTTAAAGCCTGAAATTTCTTTTCGGTCTTCCACCACAATAAACATGCGAGGAAAAAGGTTCACCTAGAATTACTGCAAAACACTTGCATGCCTCCATCAATCAGATGAAGGGAAATTGCAACTTCAATCTGTGTCTCTTTTTGGCCTATTAATGGGTTGCTCATTGTTAGAGGCTGGGGTTATGTAAAGCCTTTAGCATATTTGAATCATCGACATAAGTCAATCCACAGCTGTTATAAACTAACAGGTAAACATATACGGACAACAGTATACCACAGCATGAAATATATTTTTATACCAAATATTTATACATGTATTAGGGATTAAACTTAGAATTCATAATTATTTTAGCAAACAGTAAATAAGACCACAATATCACAACTGGTGCCATTTAATACCTTGTATCCTTGTACATTTTATTTGATTAACTTTAACCTTATTCAGCCTTTTGGATAAACTTGTGTTGTAGTTTCACATGACAAGTTTTACAACACCTACGATCAGATTCCACACCTGAGGCTGTGACACTGGTAAGTACAGAGGTGAACTTAGCTTCTGCCCTTTGCCCTCTCGCAGGTGTCATTGAGGAAATCTGAAAATAAATATAACATTTTTCTTATACAGAGAAAAGAAACTGTTTAAGCAAATCAAATCAAAATTTGGTACAGATTTATCTGTACAATGTCTATGTATATATTTTATCATCTTTTATTTTGGTCCTGAGTTGCAACATTGAAGATTGGAAAAACTTTCTGCAACTTGCCTTTTTACCTTTATAATTACCCCCCACCCTCTTTTGAACAACCCTATTACATTACTTGATCAAACCTCCCGAATGTTCATTATAGACATATAGCTAGTTAATTTTTAAGCTATAATTAAAAAAAAAAAAAAAAAACTTTTTTCAGGTAGTAAACTGTGATCAGCCAGTTCCACTATCCTTTACCAAAATGAAATATTTTTTGAGACATTGTGCTGTGCAATTTAACACAAAAGTATCTAAAATCTTTTAGACCCTAAATAGGAATCAATATTTAAAAATATAGATATTTAGTGTCAGACTGGCATCAGTTTGCAAAGACTGATTACATTTCCCCAAAATGATGGCATTTGCTTCATACCATAAACAGAATTATACACTATTGAGGAAAAATGATGCTTCAAATTTAAAGAATTGTTTTCACTGCTAAATTAAACGTGTGACTAAGCAAATATATATTTTTTGTTTCTTTTATTATTTTTCAGTTGTATGCATTTATCAGTTAAAGACAGCTAGACATTTGCACCTGCTGACAATATTGTTTGTACCTGGCTCTGTTATCCATATGCACTATCAGACAACTATTATGGCAACTGCCAGATAAAGCAACTAACACTGTTTATCTCTTCATCATTACATCTGTTAGTGGATGACATGTGCTAGAAGCACAAAAGTGGAGCAAGGCACCAGGTGCGTAATGGGGAGAAGGCAGTCCAGTGAAGGCACGTGATGCTGTGGGAAATCTTTTGCTGGGAAACCTTGTATCCTGCCATCAATGTTGATGTTACTTTGACATCTTAAAAATCATGATTACCATCTCATGGAAACAGTATTCCCTGATGGCTGTGGTCTCTCCAAATTAGACTACACACCCTGCCACAAAACAAAAATGATTCAGACGTGGTTTGAGGAGCACAACAACCAGCTGGAGATGTTGACGTGGCTTTCAAACTCCCCTTATCTCAGTCTATTTGAGCTTCTTTGGAATGTGATAAATGAGTCCGATCCACGGAGGACCTACCTCCAGGGCCTAAAGTGCTCTGGCCAGAGGCCGGATTTCCGGCTTGAGCGCGAGACAGCACACTGGTCCGCCTCAACCTAACTTTAGTTAAAAGACAGGGATTACTGAATTACCAATCATAACAGTACGGTGGGTGAACCATACCAGTTGGTGGCGGTCATGTAGACTAGTTTTTGCCAACCCCCAATAAACAACAGAAGAAGTAAGGCGGGCCACAGAAATTTGCAAGGGTCAAATCGAATGCACCGTGTATAAGGAGTTCGTTACACCGGGACAAAATACTATTTTACTGGAGAAAGGAATTAAAACAAGTGGCGCTGGGCATGGCTAGAGGAGAGAGGACACAACAGGAAGAAACTGAGCAGTTGGTGCCAGGAACTGTCGATGCCTGGAGTTTGTTTTTGTGTCATTTGCCACAAAAAGCTACTATATGCTACGATTGGGAAGACGCCTCTCGTGCGACATGATTTGGACAAACCCACAGAGCTGCAATCAAAGCTCTACAATACACCTGCACGTTACCGGGAGCTACATCAACAGCAAGCACTCCAGCGTCATTCAATGATCGTGTATGTGAACAAAAAATACATTTGTGCACATTTATAGCCGAGGATGACTTGTCCTTCACAATTTCACAACCGTTAGTTAATCTGTGTAAAACGTTAACCCAGGACAAAACCGCATTAGCTAAGCTGTCTATGTTAAATCCACATGTTAGCTATTGAGCACACGTGGCCTGGCCCCTCATTTGAAAAAAACCTTTGTCAGAAAAACTCAAAGATATGATGTTTTCTTTGAATGTTGATGAGTTGACCAACTGCAATGTGGACAGAATTCTAAATGTGCTTGTTCGCTATTTTGATAAAGACAGTGAAAAAATTATTACTCAGCATTTAGCCAGCAAAAAAGTTAATATCACAACTGCTAATGGTCCTATGACTACACTGAGGGACTTCAAACTGACTTCAAACAATCTTCAGTGGAGGCAAGTCATCAGCATACTTATGGACAATTGTGCTGTTATGTGAGGTAAAACAGGAGGACTTGAAACACATGTGCGAAAAGAAAACCACTTCTTGTTGGATATATCTGGAGACACTGTGCACATGATGTCCAATGCTGCAAAAGCCCTTTCAAGTCCATTTGGCACAGAAATACAGGATTTCTGGTCAGACATCTATTATGACATTGACAAATCTCCAAAACAACCTGGTATGACCTATAAGCAGCAGATTCTTGCAGATGCTGGATGTGTGTACCAGGGTGGAAGAGTTGATTGATGTTTTGGTCGTCTATTACTACCACGTTGTACCACCTAATGAAGAACACAAATACAGGTCCCTGTTTGAATTATTCAGTGGTGTGGTAACTGACAATTGTGGTCTATCTGTAGATGATGTGATATTTAAACATACAGCTCTTTGGAAAAAATAGACCTCTTATGTTTAACTCAATCGATTGATCTCTATGTATGAGAACCTTTTCTATAAAAGTACATCTTAAGATTAAGATGGATGGTCACATATCATACAACACATAGCTGTCTTGATTGTTTTATGGGGCAGGTAATCTGTGAAAAAAAATCAAGCTCCTCTGCCTCCTCCCAGTAGCCCTACTGCCATTTGCAGAAATACACCACTCCCAGTTGGAAACAACCAATTACAGCCAGGTGGAATGTCTTAGCAGTGTCAATCATGCTTGTGTATGCGCTGCTCAAGATTGCAGTGTGCTGCAGCTGTGCTAATGGCACTTTGCTAATGATTTTGTAGTGCTAATGATTTTGTAGTCAAAGTATGGGTAGGCCATAGCCAGTGTAAATCATATCATTGATTTTTCCTCCCTATCAGTGAATGTGCCATACTTGTTTATCCGCCGTCATCGGTGGCCCTGCTTACTAGCCTTTGTGTTCACGCCAGGCTTCACTGTTGAGGGAGGGCTGTTGTTTAAATTTTCAGCAAAGTTCATGGTTCACTCAGAACTCCGTACTGCAGCTTTAAAGTTTTCAGTAAAATATATGATCACGGGCCTTGGATGTGTGTTTGTGCTTCACATGGGTTTGGCATTTCTCACACAATTACAAAGAATAACTAGCTCTATTTTTAGGTCTTCCTAAAAAGTAGGGTGATTTAGTAATATTTGACTAGTGTTAGTAATCAGTAATATGTGTTATTGTTTTAATGGATCGATACATTATTGATCCAAGTGCATTGAAATGTATGGCACATAATATGTAATGTCAATGACTAGATAAATATTAGCCTTCTTTCCTGCAGGTGTCCTTCCCATTTTCTAGAGATTTCTGAAGACGTTGGAGCATGAAAAACCAATGGTGCATCTACTGCATGTTGAGATGTTGGCTGTGGTCAGGGAGCGACTCAGCAAGTTTTTGAAACCGGACTCTATTGGACTGAGTGCAAAGGAGATCTTGAAAACAGATGTTTGTTGTAGAGACTTGCACTTAACGGACAAGAGACTGTGTGTTGGACAGTACTGCTTTTCTAAGATAAGCAAAGCACACTCAGAAAAGAAGGTATGGGGCTTGACTGTCTACAACAGCCTTCGAGAAGGATATATGAAAGCAGCAGAATTTCTGCTAAAAAACCGTCCACTGAACAATAGTACAATCACATCACTGTCTGCACTCAGTCCATCTCTAATGCAGGAAGACTCAGTTTGTACAGCGTTTATTACGTTGGGTAGGGCTTTACCAAACTTAGTTGCACCAGAAGAGATTGGCAAACTTGATGAAGAGGTACGAGCTTACCAAATTGATGCTGAGCTGGTTGCTGGGGCCCCTCTCTATAATGAAGCGGAGTCCGTGGTCGGTGTTGACTGGTGCAGCCCAATTGTGTCCATGAAGAATCAGGAGGGAGGTGAACGATTTCCTGTCCTTAACAAGCTTGTAAAAGCTTTGCTCAGCATATTTACAGGACCTCTTGTTGAAGGATCTTTCAATCTAATGGATGATATTTTTGAGGCAAATAGATGCTCAATGAATATTGAGACATATGAGGGCCTTGCAATAATTAAATCCACCTTTAAGGCTAGGCAGTTCACAGCTTCAGCCATGACAATAGATCAGCCAATGAGAAGATCTTGTCTGTTGGCATATCAGAACTATAAGAAAAAGCTGGAAAAGAACAAAGAGATGAGACATGAAAGGAAGCTTCAAAAGCTGACTGAAGCAGCTGCTTCAACTAAAGTGTCTCTTGTATCAGACTGTTTAACTCCATCTGCAACCTCTAAAGCTCCTTCTGCTTCAGCCACAGGTCCAGGCTCAGGGCCAGTCAGATGACCATCTAAGACACATTGGCACAACAGTTTAGCCCTAGCCTCCACCTCTGCAGCCAAAGCCTCCACCTCTGCAGCCAAAGCCTCCACCTCTACAGCCAAAGCCTCCACCTCTACAGCCAAAGCCTCCACCTCTGCAGCCAAAGCCTCCACCTCTGCAGTCAAAGCCTCCACCTTCTGGAGCCACAGCTTCCACCTCTGGAGCCACAGCTTCCACCTCTGCAGCCAAAGCTTCCACCTCTGGAGAGACAGCATCTTACTTCTCGGCAGTCAAAGCCTCCACCTATGCAGACAAGGCCTCCACCTCTGGAGCCACAGCCTCCACCTCTGCAGCCACAGGCTTATAGCCAATATGCTCCTTCAACAAAATCAACCAAAACAACCTATAGACCTGTTAAAGCTGTTTGTTCAGCAAATAGACTCTTGACCCTATCCTGTGGTCCAGCCCTTTTCCCTGAACAGGTTAAAGCATCATCTCGGGGATATAGCATCTTTCACTTAACCTTACTTGGACCATCCATTTTCTCAAGACCAACCAAAACTACTGGATCAACCAGACCTTCCCCTGCTACATCCACAGCCTCAAATATAACAGCCACAGATGCTTTCTCGTCTTTAAACCCAGACACAGTTGTTTCTGGCAAAAGTTTGAAAAGAAGTGGTTTGGATCTCTTACAGGACTTTGTTTATAATCCAGATCCTTTAAAGAGGCACAAAAAACAGTAGGGGTCTTTAAACCAGCTCGATGGCACTAGATTGTGATTCTGATGTTGGGACCCACAGCCATGGATTTCAACATTAAACTCCGGTACATACTTTTCTGGAACTTTCAAAATAAATTGCATTTAACAGACTTTCAGCACAACTTCAGAAAGGGGAAGGGGAGGGGGGTGGNACTTCCCATGATGCCACTGCCCGCATAAAACCCCCACCTTCCCACAAGTCTTTCTCTTCCACACCGGTGTTCATCGGGATAGGAGGGGGACAAAGCGTGCTCATGTCTTTTGCTGGCAAAAAGACATAAACTCTTCAAACTGGATCCAAGAGTGTCATAAGATCACGCGATCATATGCACAAGTTAAGTATGAGTGAAGCACTGTTTGTGTACCCGGTGATTTCATTCCTAAAGAGGGGAAATTAAGGTATAAGCATTGCTGACTTTCTCTCCGAGCCCTGCAGAAGCAAACGGTGTTTGATAGAAGCCCCTGCAAAGACGCGGTCTCCCAGTGTGGAAGGAAGACAGCAGAGACCGCCTCATCATGTTAACCCGTGTGGTCAGCGGACAGGACGGGCCGCCCAGCTACATCTCCGGAGCTAACCCTTTTGTTCACAAAGCAAACGCACCTTCAACCCCCCGCAAAGCTACCGAGCTAACCGCTTGTTGACTGTGGATACCTTCTTCATTGTCTTTTGGACAACATTCCTTACCACAGTTCATGAGGTTAGGTTTGGGCAGATTAACAGTTAGGATGAAATGATCTGAAAGTTTTCATTTATGAAGTTTGGTTTTGTTTGTGTGAAACTCGGCTATCTTAGTGCTAGCAGGCTATCTGCAGCACACGTGCCCTGTTTGTGTTCTTATATGTTTTTAAAGTTAAGACAAACTTTATTTAAAGGGTGATTTTAACAGAACATTGATCATAATGCGCCGTCTGCGCTTATGCTTTTTAACCCTTTTACTAACCCTGGTATTTTAAAGGTATGTGTTGATTCTGGTGCTAAGCTATTGGCTTCTTTTGTTAGCTCAATGGCTAACTGGTGAGAACACGTGCTTGCTACTAAAGAGTATTTAACAGAAAGGTTGTTAGTTTTCAAGCTAGTGAAAAATACTCCCTAAACATCATTTTACTACATTTGATAACTAAGTAAACACCATTAAGCCCCATTTCTCCAGAAAGATTTGGCTCGTTTCCAAAATACTCCCTCAATAATATTTCTTCAAATATTATTTCTATAAATACATGCAGCAAATTAGACACCGTTGAGAAATGGTCATCCAGAAGGTTGGTTTTATTCAGCAGATCATTATTTAAAACATTATTTTATTAAAATAATATTTTATCTGATCTTGCATTGTGAAGGGTTGTCTAAACGTTGCTGATTATTGCTTAAGTTGGTTCCAAGACTAACATAACTTCATTTCCAGATTCTTCAAGATAATCCTTGGTTCTCAAACATAAATAACATTGCATGGTAATGTTGCATCACTCTTTTTGGTCATGATTTCCAATCATCTTTAATCAACTTGTTTATATTGTACATAGCCTATTAGTCTTCCCTATTCTTTAACTCTGCTTGGTAGTTAGTTGGATTGTTTTAGCATAGTAAAGAGTTTGTTAATTGAAATATGTTTGACTTTGAGTTGACTTATTTTTGTTAATAAATTTTTGTATTTTAAGAAANTTGTGTGAATTCATTCCATATATGTGCAGAGTTTATGCTGTTCAATAATGTCAGAGCTCGTCTCACACCTTTCTATTTTGTCCTAATACCATCGCCTTACTGGGCCGGTATTCACAGGACAACCCTTGACAGACCGAAATATTATTTGATAAAATATTAAAATATTAATATTAAATATTAAATAATATTCTCAGATTCATAATCACAACAATAAATTATAACAACAATATTATAAATAAATAAAGGCATACACCTTCTATAACATTTGAATCCATGTCCTTTGTCAGTTGCATCTCAACCACTTATTGTTTTGTTGCCACCAGCAAGCTGGATGCATAATTCTGGAGGCATAATTCAATCATAATATATAAAGTTTAATGTAATGGAAGAGAAACTTTTAGCTGCACCTGCCTCAAAATTAAATTAAAATGTTTCAAGTTCAAATCTTATTGAAACATTTTTGTTTTCTTCTTTTCCTTCTCTTTTCCTGTGTACAAAGAAACAAATTTGTTTTGTACTATTCTGTCTTTGAACGTGCTTTCTGTAGATAAGGGGCATTCAGGTTGCAGAGCAATTAAAGTAGACTGCTCCATCTGTCTTTATGTATGCAGAGGTCCAGTACAGATCTTTTGTAAAAATGAGCAGGAGCTGACATCACTGTATGGTGGCTGTTACTGTTTAATGTTGTTTTCAAAGACATGTTGTGCTTTGATCATCAAGTATTATTCTTAAAAAATATAAAAGGGATGAAATGTTATAACTGGTAGTGTAAACACACAAATTGGTATTTTCTTTCTCTCTTACGATGCTGTGCAATTCACACAACAAGACATACACTAGTGTTTCTGTACCTTGGATTTCAATGAGTGTCTCCTTTCTCGGCCTCTGTCTTCTCTTTTTGTTTTTAGCCTATACATGCAGTACTTCAGATCTCTTTCTAGCACTATATCTCAGTGAGTTCAAGGCACCAATACTCCAGAAAATGAAGCATTGTACCAAATATATGCCGACACTGCACATAATTATAAGCCAGTGCATTTGCTGAATGAGAAGCTCAGATGGAGAAATGAGAGCGATATCCAGCCATCTCGACCGTTATTACTGGCACAGGTCTTCCTTCCACAGGAAAACACTTTTTTCTCCATTTAGAGGCAAAAGAACTACTGCTTCAACCTGTTATCAGTACCACTGGGCTATATGTTTTATGAGTCACATTGTTTCAGGTTTTGACAGGCATACATGTTTTGCATCACTGAAAAATTATCATCATTACCATTTTCATCGTAATTAATCTCCACTATTTAAATAAAGGTGGTGTAGCCCATTCTTTAGAATTACTGTCATAAATTGCTTTTGCAGTGGAGAGACCATGCAACAACTCTTGTTTTCCTTCTCCTGCAAGCAGAAGCAGCACTCATTTCTTGTTAGTTGCTTATTCTGCTGCACCTGCGCTTGATGCATGCACTAAACTTCATGTTGGAAATCCTAAATAGCAAAAACATAAAATATACACAGTTAATGTTTTTATAACTTCATCTAGAGACCTTGCATCTGTTAGCAGAGAGTAACTGTTTAAAAAAAAAATAAAAAAAAATTTGTATATATATAAATTCGGCGTGCATATCCCATCAAGGTTTCATTGAGCAACCAAAGTTTATCTTATATCAACATGTCAAATCTCAAAATCTCTATTTTATTGGAACCTTGTTGGTTAATGGCCACAGTGACTATGGGTTTCGTTTTAGAATAACATAAATACTGTTATAAAATTACCATATTATTTATTTTTTAACGTTACTCTATACCTCCCAAAAATGGGAGAAAATTATCGATGAAATTCATACTAAATAAATTTATAGATGACTACCGGATGGTGTTATTTTGTTTTCATAAGTTAGATTTTCATTATTGTTAAGGCTCCATTTTAACCATAACTATTTACAGTGTTGTAAATAGTTTTAATAAATAAAGCAGTTTTAATGCAGCAACATACTAGAATGCAATGCTGGCTAAGGATAAGCGTATAAGATTGTTATTCACGCTGGCGGTAATGACACCCGGTTACGTCAATCGGAGGTCACCAAAGTTAGTGTTGCTTCGGTGTGTAAGTTTGCCAAAACAATGTCGGACTCCGTAATTTTCTCTGGTCCC
>JAHUTJ010010121.1:0-15629 GCA_036250325.1 Characodon lateralis
GAACTCTCACAGAAACTCTGTTTTCTCTGTTTCAGTCAGGGATCATCAAGATGATCTCAGCTGGGAGGAGAATTCAAACAGAAAGCATCAGATCTGTTGCTGTTTTAAATCCATTATTCATCATCATGCGTGTTTGTGGAGCACAGCAAGCGTGTCTCACCTGCGTGATTCAGCTGATAATCAGCAGGTGAGACCTGCTTTTATCAGGAGGAGGATTGCTGCTGAACAACAACCTGTTGGACTTCCTGCTGTCCTCAACATTCCTGCTCATGTTCAGCAGTAGTTTTTAAATTGTTTCTGGTTGCTTTAAAGATGGAGATGTGACACTAAAATGCTTTGGGTCTAAACCTGATCTCCACTGATCCCTGCAGGACCCAAACAATTACCTCAAGTGTTTAACAAGCATATCAGTGGACATCCAAGGAGATCTGTCCCAGAAGACCCATTATCAGAATGTTTTAGTCACTGTTTTTCATAATAAAAGCCCAATCTTTATTCATTAGCTGCTCTAAATGTACTGTCTTAAAGCGGCTAGTGTTTATCCTAAAAATGTATTAGTTGGATGAAATATTTTAGGTGAGGTCAACGATAATTTAGTTTCATTCACATTAAACCAACTTAAAGGCTGACTGCACTGCTTCAAGGCAGTTTGAAGCAAGTAGAATAAATGATGGTGTCATCAGCATAAGTGTCTGCTGGTGTTCTTTAACTGGTACTCCACTGTAAACATACCATATATCCTTATACTTCAGCAGCTGCACAATGACGCAGAGGACAGTTCCTGGTTCCTCAAGAAGGCAAAAACATATTAGACATTTCTGACCCTGGACACCCAGGCGTAGAACTGCACCCATCAGGAAGACAGGACATAGTGATTAAATAAAAGACACACAGATTAAAGAACAGTTTTTTTCCCACTGCAGTCATTCCTCTTAATGCTGCCAATACATGACATTCTAAGAGATTGGTGCAAAAATGCTCTTATTGAAGCTTGCGTGTTTGTATTATTATCTGTTTTTATATGACTTTGTTTTGCTTTTTAAAGTACTGACTGGATGACAATTTAATTAATTGATAAGTAAAAAACTGATTACTGATTACGTGAGTTGGATTTTGTTTAGGGGTGTCATAGTAAAGGGGGCTGAATAAAAATGAAAGCCACACTTCAGATATTACTTAAATTATTCATGGCTTTTAAAAAGTTTGCAGCATTTTAGAGCATAATTACAGTGACACACAAAGAGCACCCTGGTTGCTCATAACATTCAATAAAATACCCTTAAGGGGAGGCGAGATGGAAGCTGAGAGCTATATGTGTGTAGCATAGTGGGACCCAAGCCAATAAAACCAATTCAAAGGTAGAAAAGTTTATAATACTAAATGCTGTCTTATGTTTACTAACACAACAAACTGGATGAGGATACCACATACAGCTTAGAGAGCTACGCGAGCAAGTCACACGTAAGTGGAAGAAGCACACCATCGCAACGACAACATTGGTTCCATCGACTAGAAGCTATCCACCCAAGACACCAGACTAACCCTTGTAGAAGTTCTCCACAAGGAATTTCAGTTGTTGGAGTCTCTGGAGTTTAGCCAGAAACAGGTAGCTTTGCTTCCTGCTAAGAGCCAGGCACTGAGGGACAATGTAAAAAATGTACCGAAGGAATGACACAGCTGTCCGGGGAAGATGAGGGAGACCATCCTAAACATCCAGGCTCAAAGCATGCGAGACAACCTCTTCTTCTCCAACAACCCTGAGCATGCAGCCAAAGACGGCAGGAATTTCTGCGAGATTTCCTCCAGCATCAGCTGAAACTCCTGAGTGATCCCGTGAAGAACATTACCTTTCATTGTGACACCATGCCTGGGGCTGCTTCATCCTCCAGGAGCCAAGGCTACCTGCCCCTTGCTGCTCTTGGGAGCTGAGTGCTGCGTGGATACTACTCTTCTCACCATTGTAACATCTGCGCAACTATGTAATACACTTAAAGATTTTAGTTTGACTCAACATGTTAAACATCCAAAACACAAAAGAAGACATATTTTGGACTGTATCATCAGTAAGGGTCTGAACATTTCCAAGGTTTTTGTAACTGATGTTGCCCTATCTGACCACTTGTCTTATCTTTGAAAGCATCATTTATATTCACTCAATTAGCAAAGAGATATTATAAGAAAACACTTATAAAATCCCTGAGTTCTTTTAGATCAAGGTTAAAACCCATTTGTATAGAGTTGATTTGATTCTTCTACTTAAATGATCATTAATTTCATTTTGTGGTTCAGCTTTTCTTTACTTCCGTTTATTATACCACTGCTGTGTACTTCTTTCAGTTTTCATTTCTTATGTTTTCATCATAAAGGACCTTGAATTGTCTTGTTGCTGAAATGTTATATGCAAACAAACTTGCCTTGCATTCCAGATGATAAATAAGCACACACAACCACCCCAAACACACACACCAATATACATAATCCAAAAGGTTAAAGGTTATACAAACACAGGTTCATATTTTATTAATACAATTTGATGCCAGATGCAACTCTGAATTAATAAATCAGTCAAGAAATTATGACACCATTTCCAGATATCCTTTTTGTAGAGCAAAACTTCTCTGGAACATGGAGGTAACCAGGTTCTCCTCAAATGCTGCTATAGGACATGAAAAAAAAAATAAAAAAAAATAAATAAAATGTATGTTACTCATAAAAATTTTTTTTAAAAAGTTTAAATAATTCTGGTTTGGTTCTTTCTAAACTCAATAGTGCAGAAATCAGTCATTTAAATGTAGTCTGTTTTGCTGACAGCCAGGGTTTGATTCCAGCATTAACTAGTCTGGATTAAGGTGTGTTCTTGCTCTAAAGTCAGTGTCATGGCAGATTTCAGTTTTCATGTAGATGTCAGATTTATCAGCCTAAATGTTGCCTTTAATTTATTATTAGAAACTGTTTAAGATCTTCTTGGTGTTGTGGCCACAGCCTTAGACTGAATGTTATTAACGAATCTTTTCTTCTGTGGATCCAGCTTCCAGTTTGTGTCCATGAGGCGAACAATCCTTAAATGTAATCTGCTGTTTTTCTTTGATTTTAATAATAGTTGGATTTATATGATCTGCTGGGATTAGAACTGAAATATTTAGGTTAATATTGGATCTGAATTGGACCTGTTTGTCCAGTGCCTTGAGACCTTTGTAATAAACTGCTACTTTATGAAATAAACTGAATTAAACTGAATTCTTCTTCTTCACTATTTAACAGACATTTGTCAGAGACTCCACCCAAAAAATCTGATCCAGTCAATATAACCCCCAAATATCTTGCATAAATAACTTGTTGATTTTATTCATTTATTTTCAGTCAGTCATCTTCTATACCACTTCATCCATAGTGGGTCGCGGGGAAGCTGGTGCATATCTCCAGTAGTCTATGGGCGAGATGCGGGGTTCACCCTGGACAGGTCGCCAGTCCGTTGCAGAGCAACACACAAACAACCAAGCACACACTCATTCACACACCTGAGGGCAATTTAGAGAGACCAATTAACCTAACAGGCATTTCTTTGGACTGTGGGAGAAAGCCAGAGTACCCAGAGGTACCTGGAAACGGGAGACTCCACAACTGTAAGGGAAGGACAGCAGATGTGAGTGAGTCACCTTTGGCCGGGTTACAGAACCTGGAGGTGGCTCTTCGTAGGGGTTTGAGGATGGTGGGGCGCCATGGGCACTGAGGTGTGCGAGTTTGGTGGAGGGTGAGCAGGATCTGTTGCAGGCATTCAGGAGGAACCCAAAACACGTAGCTGTCAGCTGGAAACTGAACCGAGGAATCTCGCTTGGAGGTCCTAATCTTCTGGACTTTTGGAGAGACAGGAACGTGGCAACAGGAGCAGAGCTCAGACGGAAGCTGGAAGGAGCACACAACAGCTGGGTGATCTTTCCAGGGGTTGTTCAGGAAAACAAGACTCAGATCTTTACCGGTTAGTTACCACTATGGCAAACACTCAGGCGTCGAAGTGCTGACAGTCAGCATCCTTTATACTCTTCCCTTGATTGTAGTGATGGGCAGCACCTGGGTTCCTCCAGCCTGAACCTCAGGTGCCCTCTGGTGTAAAAGCAACGTTAATAGCAGGTTAAAAAAACCCACAGGATCTCCAGACCCCAACCGTTTTATATGTTTCCGTACATTCTTGCTCACCAGTTCAGTCAGCGAGAAAGTGAAGTTTTCAGATGTTACCAATGCAGGAAGGAAGACAAGGTAAGTCTTTCTTTCTACAAAAGAACTGTGGCATTACGATGACATTGTTTATGTGTATTTTATGGGTGCCAGTTTTCTAGTTTCTATGAGATTCTATAATATTATACCATTATTACTGTAGCTGCTAGGACAGATGTTTGTTTTTATAGATTCATTTCCTGTTTCAAGTCTTATTTTGAGTATGTTTAATTTATACTATGGATAGGTTATCGCGTAGTGGTAGAAAGTGATTATTCCACAGCACGCAGGTCATGAGGTCAGCACATGATCAATATAGTGAATTAACTGAGAGAAGTAATGAACCATTACTTCTAAGATGACAAAAAAAAGTGACAGTGTGCTTTAAAATCAAATATACATTATACTTAAAAAGAAGAGTGAAAAACACTTCTGATTTGAAGAATGTACTTTATGTGAAAAATTTAGCATACTGATAACTAACATTTTTAATCAGAAGGCCTGTTTCACAATGCGATCACAACAAAAGAAAAACAAAAGCAACTTGACGTCATCTTGATGGACAAGAACCACTGCTGTCTTGTGTACAGCAAGTAGAAATACACTTCTCCTGATGTTTTTGAGATACCAGTGAAAAAACATGTCATAAGCCACAATGTGAATATCTCAAACATGTCATTTATTAAAATAAAAGTACATTATAAACAAAATGTTTCTTAACCAAAGTTTCTTTAACAAAATGTACACACAAAACCATAAAGTCATTTTGAACAGACAAATATGTTGAAGAGCATCAGAAGTTATTAGTTATTATGGTCGCAGGCCATAGATGTCATCAGTTCTGGTCAAGGCCACAGACAGTGGAACCAGGAACCAGGGCTGAAGCCCAGATGTTTTGTGAACAGTCCTGAATCTTACGAAAGAAGACATTTAGAAGTACATGTCTGTTAAAAACATGCATTAAGCCCCAATATGACATTAGGCTTAATATTTCTATCTAAACACAACCAGATTTTTTCCTTTTCTATAGTCCAGGAGAGGTCACA
Source organism: Characodon lateralis (assembly GCA_036250325.1). Lineage (NCBI taxonomy): Eukaryota > Metazoa > Chordata > Actinopteri > Cyprinodontiformes > Goodeidae > Characodon > Characodon lateralis. Next base: position 5,259 of record JAHUTJ010010121.1, read on the forward strand.
TTTCCTCTAACCTCTCCTGGACTGCGTCTTCTTTCTTAGGTAGCTGAAACGGACCGGACTCTACTCACCTACTCACAAACCTTTACAAGACCACAACTGAAACCTTCCTGTGCCTCAGTGTAATAGTGTGGTATGGGAGCTGCACGGCACAGAGGAGAAAGGATGGTTGATGAAGACAGCACAGGGGGTTGTGGGATGTCGTCTCCCAGATCTGGACTCGATTTATGCAGCATGAGTCTAGAAAAGAGCCAGACACATTGCTATAGACCACACCCACCTGGGCAATGCACTGTGTGTCCCACTTCAGAAGTGTCCAGATGCAAGAAATCATTAAAATGAACAAATTGGAATCTGTCACACAAATAATAATAATTAATAATAAGTTAGACTTTATTGATCTCACAATGGAGAGACGGACTTCTACATCTTAACCAATCCCTTATGGAGTGGGCTAAGGGTCTTGCTCAGGGTAGGGATACAAACCCAGCCCCTTGTGGCCTCTCCAGAACGTAAAGCCCTTGCTCTAACCACAAGGCCACCACTCCCCCCACAAAATCTGATCTAAACCAGCCTGGAGATGTTAGCTTGTTAGCGTGTGAGGTGTTGTTCCATATTCATCCTTTATTAAACATGCTGTTATGATCATCAGATTTATTCTGTCTCTTTTCTTCATTTCCCAATTAATAATGTAAATAACATTAATAACAATTTCTGTCTGTTTGAGCTCTTTACTCTGATTACATTTGGTCTGTTTTCTTTTAGACTGCTTTTCAGCTTTTAGTTTTAATAAATGACTTTAAAGCTGCTGATTGGACTCTTATTATTAAGTATTTCAGTATTTTAATGTTTCTTTTTGTTGAAGCTTCATCAAGTTCTTCCAGTCACACACTGGAGAACCAGTCTGACAGACTCCGGATCAAACCTGTTTGTTAATGACGCTCTGAGTTAGAAATGAAATCATGATTTCTGAGCCTGAGACCAACCTCAGAGCTTCCTGAAGCTGTTAGCCTTCAGGACCCTTCAGAAGAAAAAGATTTGTGTTTCTTCCATCCTGAAGGTTAGAAGCTGACCTAACTGTAGAATCAAGGTGGATCTACATCAGAAGCTGCAGGGTCTCCCTGTGGGCTTTGTAGGTTTGTTTTCTGACTGCATCAGCTGTAATAGGCCAGCAGTCCTGGTCTTCTACATTCAGGATGTTGTTTGAACATTTGGGATGTTTTTGTGTCTAAAGCTGCCTGGAGATGAGAACAATAACTACTAACAATCACAGCGATGACTCTTAGAGGTATGGCTGAGGAAATGACATTAATCATAATAAATTAGATCATGGTCTGAGTGGATGATGTAATCTAGATCTTTTGGGTTGAGATGGAGCTTCCAGAGCAGTTTTATTGGGTTCTTCTTACAGGCCTTCAGGTGGTGATGTGGACTATCTCAGACCAATCTGTCAGAGAATGAAACAAGTTTTAAAAGGGAAACATCACAGACACGTTTCCATGATGTTCAACTTTAACATTAAATGGGTCTCAGATTCTCCAGAAAACAGAACCAGTGCGTTCCGTCTTTAATCTGATCCTCCGTCTCCTGAAAGCTTTAGTTGAGGTTTCGACTCAGATACCCAGCATGTTTTCTAAGGTGTGGTCATACCTGCATCATTACAGGATCAACTATGAATACCTCAGCTTATTGACAGGAAGTGGAATTCCTTTAACAAACTGTTTGTTGCCTGGAACATAAAACAGGAAGACGATGATCAGAAAGCAGGAGGAGGACTTGGTCTGTTCAGATATTCGCACTGACGCACATCCAGGTGAATTAAAAGGTGAGGTTCGGGTGAGAAGAAGCAAGTGTTGGCTCTGTGTCTGTCGAGCTCACAGGTGAGGAGAAACCTTTACATTTATGAAATAGTATTTTATTATTTCAAAGTTAAAACAACATTACAGCTGATGTAATAACTGTTAGATATTGTGACGCAGCTGAAAAGATGCTGCCACAGGTTGTTCAGTCTGACCTAATGGACCAGTAGGAGCTGCTCACTGGTCTAGATAAACTCTAAAAAACTGTTAGTTTTGTGTTTATTTGGTCCAGGTTGGACATGTCAAAGTTCTCAGACTAAATGATAAACATCTTAATTTCCTGAATAATCCCGCTGAGCATGACAGAGAGGAATGCTGCATTGTTCTAAGGAAGGTTCTCGAAGCTTTTAGAAAAACGTTCCAATTTGCTCTTAATACTGTTAATTCAAATAAAAAATACTCCATAATAAACCTCCATCCAGACAGATTCTCTCTGGATTTTAGGGGACATAGAGAAAGATTAATGAGGAGATCTGTGTTTTACGGCAGATTTGGAACAAAAATCATCCTTTTCACTGTTTATACCTAAACATTCTTTCTCTCCTCTTACTGGTGTTATTTTACTGAATGTATCTGCTGCTAAACAGTCAATCAGTTATCCAGAAACATGTGGTTCTGTTCTTATTTTACGTTTTTAATGCTTTTATTCATTCTGAGCCTTCCTGTTTGAATAAAAGATTGTAAGTCATCCTCATGTTTAGCTTTTCGAGACATTTTACGAAGCTGCAGCTGAAGAGATGCTTCCCCAGTTGGACCCGTCAGATTCTCAGTTTAAACACTAAAATCTGTTTAATGCTGTGTTTAGGTGGTCCAAGTAGGTCATGTTGATGTTGGCTAAATAAATTATAATAAAGCATCTTTATTAATACTAGTATTCAGTTTTTCATTCTGTTAAACATCCATCTCAGCAACTTTTCTCTTGTTTCTGGAACCTTCTGAATGATCCTGTTAGTGATTTAGTGGAACAACTGGAAGAAAATGGTTTAATGTCTCTATAGCAGAAACAACTGTAGTTCATGATTACATTCCCTGTCTTCTCTTATTGTTTTGTCTGCAGATATTTATACATAAAGAAAATCATATTGTAGCTTTTACATTATTAATAATTATCAGTTCCCATGAGTCATTTTGCTTTGCTCAAACATTTGTTGATGTTTTTGTAAAAAATACATGACTTTAAAGTTGTTTATTCAACACATGTGATCAGAATTTGTTTTTTTTTTTGTTTTTTTCTTCTTACTATTTAGAAAAGATCTTTTAGGACACACCGTCCTTTATTGAAAACTACTTCATCAAGTCCTTCCCACCACACCCTGAAGAACCAGTCTGAGGTAATCCAGATCAAACCCATTTGTTCATGAGACTCTGAGTTAGAAATGAAGCACAAAGATGAAACAGTGACTGGGATTCGTTGTGATTTCAGTGACCAACCTGAAACAGTGTCCAACAGCTGGGTGTCCCGCAGAAGACGACCCTGAAGAAAAGGAAATACCCCTGAAAGATTTATGGTTCCTCCATCCTGAAGGTTGGAAGCTGAGCTCACTGTAGGATCAAGGTGGATCTTGTTGGATGTTGTTTTAATATCTGGGGTGTTTTTATGTCTTTAAAGGTCTGACGCTACCTTTAGAAGAGGACAACACTGTCTACTGTGAGGACATCTACAGTCATCACCATGGCAACTTCATCACAGACAACCAATGAAAAGTTGTCGGTGGCTCTTTTGAACATAAATGGTCTTAGAAACAATGTAGATGATATTCAACACATAATTGGACGTGATAAGGTCCATGTTCTGGCTCTGTGTGAAACTAAATTGGACCCCTCAGTGAAAGACAGTAAAGTTTATATACCAGGCTTCAGGATGTGGAGGAAGGACAGGAACAATTATGGAGGTGGTGTTGCTCTGTATGTTCAGGATCACATTAAAACTACATTAAGGTCCGACCTGATGAAGACTAGAGTTGAGATCATTTGGGTTCAGATGGAGATTCCTGGCAGCAGCCCAGTTTTACTGGGATGTTGTTATAGACCTCCAAAAAAGGATGTAGAATATTTTAAAGAAATCTATAAGATGATGACTCTGGTGTCAATGAAGGAGAAGGAGAAAGACATTTTGGTGATGGGGGACTTTAATGTTAATTGGGACACTAAGTTGAAGCTGACTAGAGATGCTGTTAATATTTTATCTGAATCAGGGTTGAAGCAGATTGTAAAAGTTAAAACCAAATTTGCCAAAAACTCCTCATCATGCATTGATCACATTTATACCAATGTTCCAGAACTTTGCTCAGAACCAAAATCCATTGTAACTGGTTGCAGTGACCATAACCTCGTTACCGTCACAGTCAGTAAAAATATTCCTAAATGGACCAGAAGGTCAAACCAGTTTGATCAAAATGAATTTAATGAGCATCAAGATAGCAATCTCAAAATAGCAGATATAGATGCACCATTAGAGGCTCATGACATTTATGAGTCACTGAGGTTGAGTGATAAGTTGAAAACTTTAATATCTGGAAGAGATCAGGCAAAAAAGAAAGGAGGATATAATGATAAAGAATATAAGAACTTAAAACAAAAGGTTAATAACTTTAGAAACAGAGAAAATCAGATATGTCTCAAGCAGCAACTTAAACAGGTTACAGATGCTCCTGAAAACTTCTTTAAAGTATATAAAGAGTATTTGGGTAAAAGTTTGCCTTCTCAGGTGTTCAACATAAACCCTGAGGGAGATGTAACCTCAGAGATTTATTATCTAAACATGAAACATTTCATTAATGTTTCTCTGTTCCAAAGCATGGGGGACGCTACAGATATATTCAGTTTTGGTAACATTGATCCTAAAAGAGGAAACAAATTTTTTAAATTGCTCCTTAGTAATGTCACTCACGAAATCCATAAAAAAGATGCTGAAATGCTGAAACTGGCCGTTGATAACATCTCTGGTTCCATCTGTGACATCCTGAACAAATGTATCGACACACAGGAGTTTCCTTCTCAGCTCAAACAGTTTAAGGAGAACAGCAGTCATGACAGTGTTCACGTTATATTAGATTATATCTTTGATATATTTCTCTTTACACAGGCCAAACAGTACTTCATTGGTAGGAACAAGATCCCTTCAAAACCACTTGATGATGAAATCAAGCAAATAGAGACTGATTGGCTCACAGCAACAAAAGACAGCAAAAGAGTTCAAGCTGTGTTCTTGGATTTCAGTTCTTCCTTTGACACCATCAGTCATGATCTGCTGATAGAAAAACTGGAATCTTCTGGTTTCTCAAAATCGGCTCTTTCTCTGATAAAAAGCTTTCTTTCCTACCGTAAAGGTTCCCGTGGTCTGCCTCGAGGAAGCTTCCTCGCTCGACTCCTCTTCAGCTTCTTCATTAATGAAGGACTTAAAAGGATTAAGAAGGACTTAAAATCATCTGTTGTTATCTGTCAAAATCACATGATTATTTACGCTGCACATAAAAACAGTGAGGTGTTAAATGAACAACTGAAAGCATACGTACAAATTGTGAGTCACTGGGCCAATATTAGTACGACTCTTTTTAATGAAACAACACAGACAATCGAACTAACCAAATGTAACAGTTTAGTAACTAATATGTTTAAGCTCCTCAAGTCTTTTCTAGACTATAATCAGTTTAACTTAAACTGGATCCAAGTATTTAGAGTAATTATGAAGCACCATTATCCCTCCAGGAGTGAAGAATTTATTAAAACCTTCAAAAAACTGCAGCAGGTTACTGGCAAAAAGTTACTCAACGATGTCCCTGCAGAGGTTATAGCTTCACTGGTGCTGCTGCAGCTTGAGTGAAAAACAGCAAAAGTTAACCAAAGTGCTCACTGAACATCTAGGAAGAAACTGAGTGCATTAATGCCAGCACCACCTATTTGAATTTTGTTTCTTATTATCCTTTTATCTTCAGCCCCCCCACACCTTTCTCTTTGGGGGAACATGTTAGGAACATGAATGTTAAAAATCACATGTTAACATAACTGCAAATGTCTTGACAAGTGTACCGCAGTCATATTCTTTGTTTGCTGTGTGCACAAACTTGACAATAAAGCTGATTCTGATTCTACGTCGTCTGTTTATGTTTTACTGGTGGGCCGTGTCAATCATGGAAAAAAATACGATATCTGATCCTTACTATTCAATTATTTTGCCTTGTGTTATTTATTTTTTAAAGAAAATTGTATTTTTGTAATATTTATTACAATAATTAATATTTATTACAATAATTAGAATTTAAAGTCGTTCTTTGGATGAATAAAAAGGCTGTATACCTCACCAAGGCCCATCGTTGGGGTTCATACTCCACAGAGGAACCGGACAAGGTCCCCCACGATCCATCTCTCTGTTTGCTCTTTTCACTGAACCACTTGCTTTAAGGAAGGAATTTGTGATGCAGACATTGAACATAAAATTTGTTTGTATGCAGATTATAAATTGTTATTCTTACAAGATCCATGTAATTCCCTTCAGGAAACTTTCAAAATTATTTAGAACTTTTCCAAAATTTCAAACTGGAAGAAATCCAGTCTTCCACTTTTGGACAGGTCATGTGACTCTGCACAGCCTCTTATTATGGAAAATGTTAATATTTAGGAATAAATATTTCTCCCAGGCTGTCAGAATAATTAATTATTTTTTTAGGCACTAGTGGACTTTATTTTTAAATTTTTATGAAAATAGATTGACAGGAAATAGGGTGGAAGGGAATGCAGTACTTTCTTCTAAGGTTCATTTGTTTTCCTCTGTGGTTTATCAGGACCGAGATGTCTTGGTGCATTCTGGGAAATGTAGGAGTCCAAACATAACATAAAAAATGCAAATGTCTGTGTTCAAATAGGCTAAAATAAAATTAAAATAAACACTAATCTCTTAAAATTACATGAACAGACCTAATAAAGTTCTGAGCAACAGAAGCAAAGTTCTGATGATTTTACTGCCAGATATTTTAAGACACACATCATCTAATCTGTGTTCTCCATAGAGTGGGTCCAAATGTCCAGAATCCAGAGTTTATGAATAATTATGTTGTGTAGCAGGAATATGAGTCTGTGTTTGTGTTGCAGCAGCAGAACTGAGCTCTTTCTGTTCAGTTTGGTTTGCTGTGGTTTAGGTGAAGCTTTTGACCAGCAGGTGGCAGCAGACCCAATACTGTAAACATGCTTTGTGTAAAAAGGTTTACAGTTTGTTATCTGGATGATAAGCTGTGAAAATTGAAACTGAGTCAAAAAGCAGTTTTTCATGGTGCATAAAACCGGAAAACTAAGAAAAAAGTTCAATAATTACTATCTGCATGAAAGGACTCAGGTGAATCTAATTACTTTCCAGCAAAATAATTTTCTTCAGTTAAATGAAAACAAATTGAAGTCATTATTTTTGGACCAATGGAGGAGTCAGCACACAGCTTCAGTTACTACAGCTAGAAACCAGAGATCAGGCCTGAAACCTGGATGTAGTGATGGACTCAGACCAGAACCTCCAGAACCACATAAAGTCTGTCACTAAGTCAGCCCTCTATCACCTGAAGAACGTTTCCAGAATTAAATTACTAATGTCCAGCAGGATCTGGAGAAACTCTTCACAGGTCTGCCTTAAAGGTCCATCAGACAGCTGCAGCTGATCCAGGAGCTGCTGCCTGGTCCTCACTAGAACCTAGAAGGTGGAGAACATCAGCCCAGTTCTAAAGTCCTTCCACTGGTTCCCCGGACCTCAGAGAATAGACTTCTGTTTTTAAGTCACTGAAGGGCTTAGAACCAAAATATTAAAGATATATTGCTGTTATATCAACCTTCCAGACCACTCGGGTCTTCTGGCTCCAGTCTACTCTGCATCCTCAGAACCAGAACCAAACATGGAGAACCAGCATTCAGTTTATCTGCTCCACTAATCTGGAACAAACTCCCAGAAACCTGCAGAGATGCTGAATCCCTGAGTTCTTTTAAATCAACGTTAAAACCCATTAGTTCAGAGTTTCAACTGTTAATTTCACTCTTGTAGTCTAACTTTTCTTTACTTCTCTTTATTATACCAGTACTCTGTAGTGTTATAATAAAGAGAAGTAGGGACTACTGTGTACTTCTTTCAGTTTTCGTTTCTCATGTTTTCATCACGTAAAGCACCTTGAATTGTCTTGTTGCTGAAATGTGCAAATAGATGTGCCTTGCCTTGCATTCCAGATGACAAATACGCACACACAACCACTCCAAACACACACAAACGCATACAAACAATCAAAAAGGTTAAAGGTCATACAAACACAGGTTCATATTTCATTAATGCAACCTATCTGATTTGAGGCCAAAAGCAACTTTGACCTAATAAATTCAATAAATTCAAAAATCAATTAAGCAATTATGACACCATCTCCTGATCCTTTTTATTGAGCAAAGCTGCTCTGGAACATGGAGATAACCAGCATTAAATGTTGCGACAGGACACATAAAAGATGAATAAAATAAAAATAACATTTCTTTTGCTCAAAATTTTTTTTAAAGTTTAAATAATTCTGGCAGATTTCAGTTTTCATGTAGATGTTAGATTTATCAGCCTAAATGTTGCCTTTAATTTATTATTAGAAACTGTTTAAGATCTTCTTGGTGTTGTGGCCACAGCCTTAGACTGAATGTTATTAACAAATCTTTTCTTCTATGGATCCAGCTTCCAGTTTGTGTCCATAAGGCGAACAATTTCTAAATGTAATCTGGTGTTTTTCTTTGATTTTAATAATAGTTGGATTTATATGATCTGCTGGGATTAGAACTGAAATATTTAGGTTAATATTGGATCTGAATTGGACCTGTTTGTCCAGTGAGATTACCTCCGTAATAAACTGTTGCTGTATGAAATAAACTGAATTAAACTAAATTCTTCTTTTTCACTATTTAACAGATAGTCAGTTAATGACCCAGCAGGAATTAGGACCATGTAAAGTTGCCTTTTAATGACCAGGATCATATCTATATTACTGTAAACGATTTTAATAGTGCATCGAGATGTATGAACCAAGGTAACTGGGGAGCTACAGTAAAAACAAACTTGTAGGTTAAACCAAATCATGGGACATTATTGTCTTCTGCTCAAAGTTCAGACTGATTATTATTTTATGGTTAATTCCTCAGTGCTTTTAGGATTTTTCTCTATGTTTTCAGATGTTGTAATTACGAAATTATTACTGGGCAGTTTTTGAATAGGCCAAGTTTCAAAAACGAAATGTTTAATTTCAGCCATCCATAATTATAGATGTTGCCCTCATTTGGGAATTTTCTTAATAGTTTTTCATAATTTGTGTTTGTTAAATTCCTCTCAGGAGCACTTTATTTTAAACGTTTCATTACATCACCACAAACCACAAACGTTTTATCTGCACTGGTACACCTCCTGATGAGTAATGGGCGAAGCTCAGGTATAACCCAGAGGGTGAGAGAGCAGGTGTTCAGGTGTGTTTGTTGAGCATTCTGTTTGACTTTATTTGAGCCTGTTGAAAGTTAAAAGACAACACAAAAAAAACACGAAACATCACAACTCTTTAGATTTTATCCAACGCTGTGGTAACTGGACCTCCACCGGGCAGCCCTTTGTGGTAACTGGACCTCCACCAGGCGACCCTTTGTGATAACTGGAAATCCATCAGGCAACCCCTTGACATCACAGAAGCCTTCAAACAGTTGAGTGAGTAAATAAATTTAAAATGAACATATTTGACCACTTTGTTCAGCTTGATGTAACGGACAATTAATGATGAGAAATAAGCTGTTCTAGCTTGGTGAAGTGTCTTTTTATACAACAGTAGGATATTTTTCCAGATTAAGTAGGAATCCTCTAGGTGTGTAGAGCGCCATTTTCTCTCCAATTTTCTAACATTGTGCTTTAAAGTACGCAGCTCTGAATTAAACCAGGGAGCCAGCCTCCTATGCATGATTACCTTCTTTTTCAAGGGGGCTGCATTGTTTAATGGATCACGCAATGAGGAAGTAACACTATGAACAAGAGAATCAATTTGTGAAGGGGAAGAAACAGAATTATTGCCCTCCACTGTGTTTTTCTGTGATAATGAGGAAATTAAAAGTGGAACAGATCCTTTAAAGGTTGTTACAGCATTGTCTGATAATGATCTACTATAATTAATTTTTGTTTCAGGTGTGCAGTACTCGGTTAAATTAAACTCAAAGGTTATTAAAAATGGTCAGACAGGACAGGGTTATGAGAAAATATTGTTATTTCTTTACACTCAATACCATGTGTCAGCACAAGGTCCAGAGAATGAAGACAAAGGTGGGTAGGTTTGTTAATGTTTTGAGCAAAGCCAATTGAGTCTAAGATAGCATTAAACACTATATTTAGGCTATCACTTTCAGCGTCTACTTTAATGTTAAAATCCCCACTATAATAACTTTATCTGCATTTAACACTAAATCAGATAAAAGGTCTGAAAACTGATCTAAAAATTGAGAGTAAGGGCCTGGTGGACGGTACAAAACAACAAACAGAAGTGGT
>JAHUTJ010010122.1:0-15624 GCA_036250325.1 Characodon lateralis
TTGTGTTGTGCAGGAGGTGGATACAGTACACAGCTGATAGTCCTACTGAATAGACTGTTAGAATTTGTATTATGGCAAGAAAAAAGCAGCTAAGTAAAGAAAAATGAGTGGCCATCATTACTTTAAGGGGACATGAGTAATTGCCTTTCATTATATAAGCTTTCTTGGTGTAGGCCAGTAACAGATTCTCACGTTATCGTAGCCTCCAGAAAAAGTTCCACGGTTTATTGTACTTGCTTATCCATGCAGGGTCGCAAGGGGTTGACTCCAGCCGTCATATATTAATAATAAATAATAACATAAATTATATTAACTATTATAGGTACATTATTGCTTTCTATAACATTTAATTATTGTTATTTAGAATTTTATCAATATACGTAAGCAAAAATATAAACACCCACTAAATCTAATTATAGTTTTGAAGTAAACATGAAGGTAACTAAAAATCGTTCAAGTAAACCAAATGCAGTTAATAAAGTCAATCCCACAATTAGGATTTTGTCTTGATATTTTTTACCTTTTTGTAGATCTAGCTGCCCTGGCACATGTAGGCAAGCAGCCTCTATACGGTATGCCTGAAATGCCAAGAAATGACGCGTTAAAAAAAAAAAAAAAGGATAGAAGTGAACCAAATGACTGCATTCCTCTTGTTAATCTTTTCACACTACATTTATTTAGTTTGTACATCATAACACATAAATTATAAATCAGCCTGAAATAGGAGGGGATTTTAAGTTCTTTGAAAAGCAAAGATAAGCAGATTTTATGAAACCTAAAATCCTTTCTTTCGCTTTCAATCCTTTTTTCTTCTTTACATCTGAACTCATTTCTTTTTATTTCATTATTTAATTGATGCCCTTGTTTTTATCTCACAGGCTGCTTATGAAGTGAGATAAGGTGTAGCAGGAAGTGTGGGCATGTTTATAAAGCAGGAAGTGGAGCAGAACAACAGTTTAGTCCCTCTGTTATTGAAATGTTTAATATTTTACTAGCAGGGGGTTTCAACATTTATCAGATGTCAACTGACCTTTATTTTGTCATCTGAATGTGGAATTTCTTAGATTCTTCTGCACAAATATCTAAACATTACAAGCCAATCTGTTAATCAAGGATTTGTTAAAAACCAATACTGAAACTCAAGAAAATTGCCTATAAAGAGAAGTTATGAACAGGTAGGAATTTGCTTTGTGTTTTAATTTTAGTTTTAGCATTAAAACTGACCACCAACAACTTAAATTATTAGATGTTAACTTTTTATTCACCTATTCATTAAAAGGTTTTCATTCTTCAGTATAGATGTGACTAATTCTCAGAAAAAATCTGGCCTCGGTCTGCTCAAGGCAGCTGTCGCTGTCACTGTCTGCAGGTTTTTCGGATATTAGTCATCAAGTTCAGCGGGGTCGTTGTGAAACTTTCAGAGGTCAGACGTCTCAGCAGACACGTGTATATGAGGGTTTCTTCGCCTCCCTCTCGTCTGCTTGAAATGTGATCGTGTGACTTGCAGCCTGTCGTCTCAAACACACAGACTGTTGTTTTTGTTTTGTGGCGTTTCAGCTGATTCTCCCCTGGAGCTGATTAACGCTCAGCTGCCCTCAGATCAGGAGATCGGTGTTAATGATGGCTTTTTGTTTCTTTGTTTGAATATATTTGAATGATCAAGAACATGAAACATTACAGAAGGAATTGGCAAATGCATGTGTGTCAAAAACTGGGATATGCCCAAGATTAAAGTAATTATTCATGATGCATTTTTAAAGTGTTCCTTTAATTGATTTTGAGCACTGTAGACTTGATTAAAAAATATTTATAGTCATACAGCACCAGGTTCAATAGTTTTAAACCATCTCTCATTTATTTTTATTATCTTTTCAAGTAGAAAAACTTTCTCATATTTTGTTTAAATTATTTTTGATCAGATGTAGCAGTCTTTCTGAAGGTCCTTTAATGTTTTTTTGTTGGACTATTAATAAGATATTATTTGGTTTATTGGTCTAAAGAACTTAGTCTGACGATGGGAATCATTAAGGTAACAAAAGGCTCCTAAACTGAAAGGATGAGCCATTGTTGTCTTTGCACAATAAGGGAAAATTTAACAAAGAACCGATTTTAAATTGACTCTTTCGTCACTTCAGGACATTCAATTTCTTTCATTTTTATTCCCCTTTCTTTCATTTTAACCCTTCCTGTGACCATGGTATAATAACAATAATAATACATTTTATTTAAGGCACCTTTCAGGGCTCCCAAGGTCACATTACACAGTAAAAACCAATATGTTAGCATAAAAAAATAAGAGTAAAAAGAATTTAGAAGACAAAATAAAAATGACCATGGGTAAAAATGCTTGTTTGAACAGATGGCATTTAAGCGGAGATTTGAAAAGAGGGAGAGTGCAGGTGTTTCTGATGTTAGGAGGGAGGGCATTGCAGAGTCGGGGGGCCCTGAATCCCTTGGCAGTCAGACGAGCAGGAGGCACCATGAGGCTGATGCAGGAGGCTGACCTAAGAGACCGGGAGCGAGTATTAATGTGGAGGTCTGACAGATATGAAGGAACGATGGGATGGATGGCTTTAAATGCATAAAGCAAGATTTTGAATTCCAGACAGTATCTGGGCCCGTGAAGCTGTTGAATTACAGGTGAAATGTGACTGGTGGGTGATGTTCTGGAGATGACCCAGGCAGCAGCGGTCTGGACCTGCTGGAGTTTATGAGTGGACTTATGGGGGAGACCAAACAGAAGAGAGTTACAGTAGTCCAGGTGAGATGTGACCAGAGCGCGGACCAGGATTACAGCGGGTCAGGAGTGAGGGACGGGTGGAGACGACTAATGTTACACAAGTGGAGCGGAGCGGGTGATGTTGTTGATGTGGCTTTGAAAAGATAAGAGTACCGTCAAAACATCCAGACTCTTAACTTTAGTGGACAGAGAGACAGATGAGTTGTCGATGGTGAGGGTAAAAGTGGAAGGATTTGGGAGGATGGATTGGGTTCCAATGAGGACAATTAAAATTTTTTTTCTGAGAATTTCTGTTTTCTCACTATTGAGTAAAGATCTACATAGTGTCTGGCCTAAACAAAGTATCTACAACAGGTAACCAGTAATTTGAGAGCATCCTCATATTTTGTAAGGAGGACCAGGCCTTTCTGCCACAAAACACCCAGTCAACATGCCGCCACAACTGTACTTCACATTTGGGATGATGTTAACAGACTTTCAAGGTTCAATGCTTTTCCTCCAAATGTAATAATGGTCATTATGGCCAAACACTTCAGTTTTAGCTTCGGTCTCTAAGGTCTTTGTCTCTGAGTAAATTTGCAAACTATAATCTGGCTTTAATTTTTTTCTGGAGGAATGGCTTCTTCTTCTCTGAGTGGTCTTTCAGCCCATGTTGGTACGGGACTCGTTTCACTGTAATACTGACACTGTCTTGCCAGCTTCAGCCAGCATCTTCACAAGGTCTTCTGCTTTTCGTCTGGGGTTTTGCATCAAAACATGTTTGTCTCTCTGACACAAAACCAGTTACTTTCCTGCACCGTATGATGGCTGGACATTCCTATCGTGTTTAGACTAGCATACAACTGTTTGAACAGATGAATGTGACATTTCAACCTTCTACGATTAGATAAATCAGACTTGTGGAGGTCCATAATTCTATTCTTGGCTGATTTAAATTTGCTGATGATGTCAAACAATCAATGGCTGTGTTTGATGTGTTGCCCTAAAATTCATTCAACTCTGTTAAGTTTGGCAACGATTGATCTTCTCTATGTTGAGTCTGCAACTAATAGTTCTTTGAGAAACATCTTGTTGGTGCTGAAATAATGTTTTATGTCTGTCAAAAATTGGCTTCTTTGGTTTGCTTACATAAATGTGTGTCTCCTCTGTAAAGTTTTGCCAGAACCTCAATTCAGAAAGTTAAACATCTTGTAGACACATTACACACAGGCTGATATAATTCAAGTGTGTATTATATTAATTTTGATGATTATGGCTTCCAGCTAATGTAAACCCACAATTCCGGCTATAGAAAATTTAGAGTATCACATTGGGATTTGTAATACAGAAATTTTATGTTAGATCCATGTTACTGCCTTCAGATTGACAAGACTGCTGACTTTACCTTTGTCCAGTAGACAATCAACAAGCTACAAAAGGCTATAGCTAAATAAGCTGTTTATTCACAGAAGGTTCTGTTCTTACATATAAATGGAAAGTTTGGTGAAAGGCAAAACTGTGTGAGAAAAAAGTGATAATGGCAGTTTAGAGATGATTGTGAAGCAAAGTCCATTCAAGAATTTGGTGGAGATTCACAAGGTGTGGACTGGCACACAATCAAAGTCGATTGAGGTTCAAGTAAGTGATGATTTGGAGACCCATGCTATATCGTGGTGTTGGTCCACTGTGTTTAATAAACTCTAAAGTCAGTGCTGCTATCAATTTTAGAGCACTTTGTGCATCCTTCTGCTGACAAGCTTTATGAAGATTATGATTTCTTTCTCCTAGAGGACATGGTACATGTACACACTGACAAAACTGCCAATACCTGCTCTGTTAACCATTGTGTCATTGTGGTTCATTGGCCGGCAAACTAGCATGACCTGAGCCACGCAGAGAATCAATGGAGTATTGTCAAGCAACCTGGGCTTCTTTAGTATCTCAGCAGAGCCACAGGGTCATCACCTCCATGCTACGCCGCATTGATGCAGTAATTCCTCCAGCCAATTACTGTATGCATCTACCGGACATACTTTTCAGTAAGCTGACATTCCTATATTAAAATTCATTTTTCATTGGTCTTATATAATATTCAAAGTTTCTGAGAAACAAAAGTTTGGGTTTGCATTACCTGTAAGCCATTATCATCAGAATTAACTGAAATTACATGTAATGAGTCGACATGATGAGTTTAAACTAATGAAATTAGTTACTGAAATAAAAACTTTTCATTGATATTCTTTTTTATTTAAATGCACCTGTAGAATCACATGAAATGGGAGCAAATTATGTCTTTGTGAAAAACTGCTAAAATCAAAATTATGACAGGTGTACGTTCATTGTCAAGTTAACAAAATAGGGGTTAGTTCTTCGAGTTTAGGAGCCAAACTACAAAGAAAAAAACTTTAGATCTTTAGAAAGGCTGGAGAACTGTTTGTTGGTTGCAAGGTTCTGATGATGCAGAAGCAAACAAATGAATAAATGGAAATTAATCAAGACTTCTGCACAGACTGTGGATTCTTCCACCTGCAAACAATACAACAGGAGTGAGAGGAGGATGTTTTACCTCCTCCCAATGATGTAATGGGACAAAATGTATTCTAGAGGACACACAAACAGACTGTAGGCCAAGACGTTTAGACTGAGTTTGCACCATTGCACTGCTGAACATTTGGCCAGATATTCGTCTGTCTGTCCATAAACCTATCCATCCACTGCAGACAGCTAAAACAATTTACCTTAAATCCAAAATTCTGAACATTCACATCAGTGTGAATTCTGATACTGAATTTAACAGTTTTACTTCCCTTTTCTCTAATCTAATCATTGTTTTCTATTGTTCATATTTAATATGCAGTAGATTTTTTTCTGCTGTCAGCTTACAGTAAACTGTGTAAATTGAACAAAGATTGCTATAGTTTTTGTAAATGACATTTTGATTTTATAAAACCAAATACAGTTTTTTTTTTTGTCTGTGTCATGGTCTTTAATGCTCTCTGTCCGTCCAAACCCCTTCGGATCTGTTCTTCTTCTCCCATTTACACAAATCTTCTGTAATCCAGCAGAAAATACATTTCTTACCACACCCTATAAGACTATAAGTAGCATTTTAAACAGAGGTAAAAGCTGCAGACAAAGACATTTTCTGTTCTGATTCTCATCTCAGATTTTTTCCAAACATTCCTGATATGTTGAAATGAAGGTTTGTCAAATTTATATAAGACTAAGCTCAGACATGTGCAATTTTCTTCGAGTGATTGCTCGTTACGACAACACAAGATCTGAGTGTGTGTCTGAACTCAGCTGAAACTAACTGCCGAAGGAAACCAAATAATCGAAATAGAAAGTCTGTCTTAGCAGTTGAGGGAAAAATCCCCAGCATTTTGTGGAGACCTTCAGAGTTTTCTGTTCACAGTTTCATAAACTGTAAATTGTTTGATTCCCAAACAGGAAGTCCTCTCCTTGGTGAAGCAGACCCCTTAGGCTGAATTCCTCTCTGCTGATCTTTGTGGATGTCAAGCATGAAACTACATGTTTCTGGCCTCCACATTCCTTCCTTATCATCTGCTGAAATGTGTTGGAGGGACTCCAGATATTCTAACAGGGCTAGGACAGACTGAGAATAGAAACACAGTTAAAGCATGCATGTAATCAGAATACCTCGAATGCCTCCTGCCATCCAGTCGAGGTGATCTGCAACAGATTTCAAGTTGCTCAAAAAGTAAAGGTTAGTCATTCCTTGAATTTACCCAAAGATTGTTTGAAATCCAGAAAAAACTGATTTAATTATCCTTAATTGACCCACAGCAAACAGTTATGACGCCAGATGAAGATAATTAGATCAACAGACCTTACAAATTTCAACCAGCACAAAACACTTAACAAGCTTCCATATACAAGCTGTGCCCTAAAGGCTCATAAAATGTACCCCTTCAGGTGTTGAGTTGGCTTTGATTTAGGTGCTCCATTCTCCAGCTTTGGTTTATGAATAATTTTTGTATTTGATGCCTGTAATTGTACTTCAGTGCCTGCTTATAGGTTTATACATGTTTTGTTTCTCAATATTTCGCAGTTATAACTCATTTCTCATCAACAAATCATAAATCTGGCAATTTATTTTTTCTTTTAAAGGTGTCCTTGTGAAGAAAATAGGGAATATTAAATTAACCCACCTTCTTGCGAAAGGCATTCAGAGTCTGAAGATGTATACAACTTCATGCAAATCAGTTTGTGACCTATCTCATGTTTTCAGTGCAAATCAAAGGTCCTAGAATGGATGGTTGGCCGGCTGCTGTACATCTTGAGGACTTTCGAACAGAAGAGGTCTGAGAGATTCAAAGATCTCAGCTTATTTGTGACAGAGGAGAACGTTTCTTCAACAGTAGTTATCCACTGCTTGGTGGGGAAAAAACTGTTAAGGGCTGTAGCTTTGGCTTCCCTCTGATGTTTCTTCTGGAAGAAGTCAAGTATCTCATTAGGGACCAAGACCCAAATCTTTTGCACTTTATAATGGCCTGTCCTTCTCTAAAGATCTGAAATCTGGACCATTTTAAAACTAGACTTGAACAAACACAAGGTTTCTTAAATGACATATCAGCATCAGAGTCTTAGGCAGACCAAATTAATAATGACACAATTTAAGAACAATGCCATCGCCAACCACCCTATATCTCCTTATAAACCATTATAAACAGAGACCGCCATTCACGGGCACCCAAAGCCGGCATACTGGTTGTGAGGTAGACCTCTCCATCCAGTCATCATTTGGGACCAGACTGTTAAGAAAGTAATTTCTCTAAGTCTGCCGATAAAGAACAAAGTAAAATTTGTATTTAAACACTGTAACCCCTTTGGACTATTTTCCCAGCAGTAATCAGAAGGTTAGACACTATATCCTTACACTATTGATGTGTCCTAATGAGGTCTTAAACTCACGCCGATGTCCACAAAGGCAGAAAAATACCCATATTATTAAATGTTATGTATATATTTAATTGGATGTTTGACTGTAGCTTCACACATCGGGAGCATTTACATCTGGTTCAGTTTATCTAACCTGAAAACAACAAGAGTAAAACACCAGAAAGGTCCTTTTCAAAGTTCAGCGTTACAGCTCGCAGTGTGTGTGTGTTCTTCTGTTACTTCCTGCTCCTCCGTGTTTGGACCACACCTAATGTTTAGTCATGCTTAATGTGCTTGCTGTGTTGACGTCTCAGAGGGTTTGGTTCCCATGCAACTCAATGATAGACTGTGTCAACATTTTTTCTTCTTTTTTGTCAGGACCTTGGTCATGCTTAAAGATTTCTTCTGGAAATGTGGGGAGTTTTGGACCATAAGTGCTATTTAGGCATCTGAAAAATGTGATCACATATTCCATGACATTGTGTTTTAGGCAGCTTACAGAGTTTAACTCACCTAGCCTTATTTGGTAGCTTATAGTGGCTGATGTTGGTAGATTTGTCTGTAACTGCTGCTCTGCTCACTGTTATGGCTTTGATACGTTGCGTAAAGAAACTAAGTGAAGGTTAGATAAAGGTCTAGCTGGCTTAAAAAAAACAAAGTCAAAGTCAAGCTGTTGGTGTGTCGTCCCATAAACCGATAAAGCACATCTAATATGGAGGAATGTAAAGATTGCAGATTGATTGTGGTAATTTAAAGACTTTAGTCAGTTTAAGTCTTTGAGATGGATGATCACAGAGACATTAAAATAATTGCTGGTCGCTGAGGCATTGAAAGGCTAATAATATAAGTGAAAGGAACAACTCTCAGCCTGATTGCAAAAGATAAACTTACACAGCCAGGTAATGGATGATGCATGCATAAACTTTCTTCTTGGGGAGATAAATAAAGGGTAGACTAAAATAAAACGATCATGTTTTTATTCTAAGACGAGATATTTATTGATTTTACAGTATAGATCTGAATTTGAGAAATATGTTTGTAACAAGTTTTTTTCCTGTCTCTCTCCACAGATAAAAGTTGCAACTTTAAACTTGCAAGTTTGGATTTTAAAGTTTGAATCTTCATACGCTTTTTCTTTTTTTTTTTTTGAGGAGAAAAGTTTTTTTATTTAAATTTTTTCGACTGTGACGATCATCTAACAGAGGAAATTTGTGGATATCCTTATTTTTCCCATCTGAACCAGCTGGAGTCCACCTATAGATTGTCGTTTGTCTGAGGTGGGGTTTTCTCAGGGTTTTACCCTCTGACTGTCTACATTTGTGTGGCTTTTTGTCTGGATGCCCCAGGATTATCCACAGGCTGCTGTTCCTTCTCGGGCCTGCAGGGCGGCAGCAGAGATCAACGGCCGGCTGCTGGACAGGCAGACCATCGGCATGAGTGACTTCTGGCACAAGATGGGCTGCTGTGTGGTAGCCAAACCCCCTCCGGTGAGACACCAATACCAACACTATTAATCTCTATGTAAAGATCTTTGTCCTGTTAATCGAGTCCAAACCCTTAACCCCACTGAAACGATAATTATGAGGACAGAAAGAAAATTATAATGGTTGAAATGGTTAAAAGATGCATTAAAAGTATGTGCATCAGTTTGAGCTGTAAATGATTTGATTAAGAGAACGTGCAAGCTTGATGATTAATAGTAAGATAATGTAAAGGTAAACTCAACAATTGCATAACATATTAAAAAGTAAAAGTTAGCTATCATCAAATAGTGGATAAATCATTTTTGACTTATTACAACAAAGTCAAATCAAACAAATACAGTGGAAGACTTAGATATTTTATCAATTAAATGATTGACTAATGTAACTGACCATTTACCAATTGGATTGTTGATAAATTTTGAGTATTGGTTAAAGTTGGATTTTTATCTGAGACTGAAACATCATCATTATCATTATTAGATGTTTCATCATTGGAGATGCAACCAGAAATGGTCTGGTGACTGTAATAGGCTGATTATATGCTTAACCGGGCTTGATCAGTGATCTGTAACTCTTCGGTGATCGGATCAGAAAGTGTGAATAAATACTTTTTTTTTTTTTTTTACTCACTGAGGTGAATAAAAAAAATTATTATTTGGTAACCAATAACAAAGTTGTAAGGGGCTTGCTGTTGCACATCTTATGAAACTGTTGCACTCTAAACAGGTTTTAAACCTAAACCATAGTGACTAGATTTGTTCCAAAGTGTGGCCAAGACACGATGTCCTCATATTACGGACATGTCCTCAAGATGTCTAAAAGTGACATTGCTCCTCGCAAATGAGAAAAACAAGAAAAGACACAAATGCAGTAAACAGGTTTCAGAACTTCCGGTTTTACCTTGACCTCTGACCTTCTCCTGCAGCAGCCTCTCGGTTCCTTTTTATGCCTCATGCAAAAATGCCACAGCATACAGTGCTGCTTACAATGCATTGCTGTTATACCACAGCCACATTCAAGTCAGTACAAATTTGGACACATTCAGCATCTATTTAATGCCGTTTATTGATTTTGTGTTTTGGTTATGATCCAGTTGCTGCTGAAACAAAGCAAGACCTTCAAAAGCTTAGGGAAAGTGTGGACGTACAGTTCCAGTCAGAAATTTACATACATTATGGGCATCAATTTATTATTGTTTTTGCATCATGGTTCCGATGGAAAACCCAGTTGTGTCCAAGTTTCAACAATCTAGCTGTTGATTTTAAGTTAAATTTAAGAAAGTCCCACAGCATGATTCTGCCATCAGTTCTGGAGCTGGAGCTTATTTTTTCAGCACCTTCTAGGCTCTTGGTGATGTAAAAGTTGCTTCACTGTGGACACAGATCCCGAAGTTTCTAGCTTATGGCAGACTTGAGCTTTGGTGGTTACTGTTTTCTCTGGGTTGTCCCTGAACAAATTTTCTTTCATCAGTGATTTAAAGTTTAGGTTTCTTTACAGTGATGGCACATATAAGTCCATCTACTCATCGTCTTTACTCGCTTTTCTGTGCAGGGTCGTGGGGGCCAATCTCGCTAATGGGTGAGAGGCTGGGTATACACTAGACAGATCGCCAGTCTATTATAACAGGGCAACAGAGAGACAGGACAAACAACCATGTCTGCAAATACTCATATCTAAGGAGAATTTAGAGTAACCAGTCAACCTAACAGTTATGTTTTTGGATTGTTGGAGGAAGCCGTAGTACCTAGTAGTAGCACATGGGTTGAACAAGCAAACTCTGTACAAGCAAACACTGCCAAGAACTGTAGCACCGTGCCGCCGACACAAACAAATCCACAATAGATTCAGATGTGTCCACCCAATTCTTGTTTTGCATCAATTAAGTTGTATTTTGTACAGTTATTCAATCCTGAAAAATGTCTCTTTGAATAAATCATTTCAAACCCAAACATAATATGACAACTATACCCAGAAATGTCCCACCTGAGCTGTTATATTTAACACACTAAACACCTGGCACCTCCCACCACATGTGACTTGATGTGCAGGTTTACTGCAGCCGACAGACACAGTGTACTTTCTCGCTCCTCGGAGGAAGTTCTGCTCTGTGGTGTTTCTCTCCAGAGACCTCCTCCCTCCTTCCTCCGCCTGTATTTTTAGAGTTTTCTGTTTGTTCCATTGTACCGCTGCAACAATACACCTTTAACAAACACTCTCCAATACACAGCAGTGCCAGCAGTGACTTCACTCTGGAAGGAGTTTCTCTTTGAGGATCTGGACTGTAAAATTGCAGCAAAGGGTCCAGCTGTAGAAAATAATGTAAAAGCGATGAATACATTATCAGACATGAGAATAACAGGGCAAACCTTCTTTTGGTCTGTACTTGTAATTATTTTTAGGCATTTTTAATTGCCTCTGAATACTTTAAGCTCTTAAACAATATAGCAAAGTCATTCTATGTCCCTTTTTTGTCCATTTGTGTCTTCTTTGTGTTTCAGTTCGTATGTTGGTTGTCTATTCCTACCTCTTTTCTTTTTCTATCCTTATTTTTAGTGTCTATAATAATGTTTTCTCTCCATTGATTTTAATTTTCATGTTTTATTTTGTTTGGTGTTGCTTTCCAAGTTATTTGTGTCTCTTATACGTATTTTCACCTTGTAATAATGTTTTGTTTTTGTTTCCGAATAATTTTCTGTAATCTACACCACATATTTTGTAGGGACTTTTTTACCTTTTTGTAGCATGTCTGAGTAAAAATGGCCTCACTCGTACATTTTTATCATCATAGTAATGCACTGTAAGCTATTTCTTTTCTCTGCTTGCAATAAAGGGGCTTGTAGTCGACATTATTGTTCTTGTGATGGAGGTCTGGGAGCAGCTGATGGTGTTAAAACATAACATACAACCAGGACCAGCTGCATATGTCAGTGATGTACTTGCCTGTTCCTTTGATGTTGGTGACTCAGATTACATGATGATGATATTTTGGATCCCAGCTCAAAGGTTGCCAGGAGAGTCTTTTTTCCCCCTCCACTTCATTCAGTAATTGCAGCAGATCCAGCTTTGCGTAACATAAATTGCTTTAGGATTAGTTTAGACGTCAATTTCTTGTATCTTAAAGCATACTGCTGCCATCAAACTCTGGCAAGTTTAGCGGTGTGAGCAAACCCAAAGTTTTGCTAAATCACCACAAGTAAATCTAAAACAGAAAGCTACACAAAAGATGCACAACAAAGTAAGGAGAGTGTGTACAATTGTTGCCAATGAGTCAAACATTGTCAGCAGAATTTGTTTGTAACTACTGTGCTTTCACAACATCCCAGCCTTGCTCACATGTCCTTCTGAAATTAATATCCAAACTCCTTCCAGTTCTTCCATCAGCGCTGCCCCGTTGCTTTTTTTTTTTTTATTGTTGTTGCCATGACGGCAGCCATAGCCATGGAGGAGGGTGCGTGTAGGCCGAGCGATGAGTCACTCCCAGCTGGCTGAACATAGGATGCCATCGTGCTGCAGCAGTGTGTGGTCTGACTCAAGTTTTCATCTCACAGAAATTATCAAATGTAGATGCATTTTTTTTTACATAATTGTAAAAATTACAATTAAGAACGTTATAATGGGGATTCAAGCCCCCTCTTAGCTGTCCCGGTGTCTGCAAACCCACTTTCCTCCACATGTATCTCAGTCAGAGCCAGATGCAGGAGCATATGGGCCTCTAGGTTAAAGTGTGGTGCCCAGAAAATTGGGGTTTCTTTTACACATGGAAATTACAAGAGGCTGGGGGTCAGGTACACATAAGGTTTATAGGAATTTTCCACATAAATTGATATTTTCTCAAACGTTCTTCAAAAATAAGGCAGAATGTTTAGAAATATGTTCATCCACACAAAAGAGATGACCCAAAATGGTACTGTAACTGTGCCGGGCCTGCTGGTAATGATATAATACACCAAAACATTCAAGAGGCCTTGCTAAAGTTAGGCCTTGGCAAGGGGAATAGAGTGGAATAGTACTGTAAGATTTTTAGACTCATTTTGACTATAAGGAAATGTTCTGTGCTGATGAAGAATGATTAAGGGTTACTTTAGAAAGATGCTTATAAGGTGGAAGTTTTTCATTGCCCAATTCATCAAGTTTCATCTTGCTTTAAAAAGATATTTCACAAATGTATTCGTTTCTGCTGTTGTTAGGTCTCTACAGTGGTTAACCCTCACTAATCTTTGTAAACAGCCTCTTAATTTACCTGATAAAGAAATGCATACAATGTCAAGATGATGGGCATATCTAAAGTTCCCAAGTTTTAAAACACGTGACATCTCTTAATCTCTCATATTTCTAAAACTGCCCATGCGTGTTGTGCTCAAGCCATGCCCACCTCTTGCACTCATTACCACACTGAATCTGCGGGCGTAGGGCATTAAAAATAATACCCAGGGCATTTAAAACAGGACAAACAGGATTTTCTCTTTTTCATGCTTTTTCAAGCATTTACTTTGTTCCCTCCTTGTCGGTGGCTGGTGTCTCTGCCTTCCAGTGCGTTCGTGGTTCTCCTGGGGCTCCTGGACTCTGGGGGCCTTTTGAATGTCTGTGTCCTACATCACTTCTGTGTTTGCCTCGGGTCCTGAGGGGCAGGTCGGTGGCTCCTCACGCCCACTATTGAATCTTCTTATGGAGAAATCTTAAATACACAAGTACGCTCACATATACACCCTCAGGTGGGTGTGTGAGCGCTCTTTCAGGCGTTTGGATTAAGGTGTTTACAGACACAAAGATACACAGATATACTTTACATTGAACTGCGTTTGCTAATAAATACGTCCTGTATTAATTAGTGTACTTTTCAGTAACATTGTTGTTGTCATATGTACGTTTCTACAGGTGTACATGTCTTCTTCTAGGGTGTTATCTTGTATTCTCTTTATTCTTCTTCCTCTCCTCTATTCTTAACTCCTTCGCTCCCTTTTAAGTTTTTGCCCCACCTCTCTCCCTTTCTTTCTTCTTTTTTCACTTTCGTTTCAGTCTCCATGTCCATTGCATTTGAAATAATTCCAAAGCAATTTCTAATAAAGTTCTTTATATATGTATAAATGTGGAGCAAAGGCCGTAATGGTCCACTTGTGACAGGAAATCTGTAGGACACGTAAAAAAAAACTATGCATTTTTTAATCTCTTTATTTGGTTGCTTTTTGCATGTTCTTATACATTTTTGTATGTGGGTTTTTTCCCTCTTGATTCGCTTCTTTAAAAATAATAATAACAATAAAGCAGTTTATGATCAGTGCCTTTAAACTTATTTACTCCTCTCATTCTTACACTCCAGGTTTCGTGTGATCTTGGTGGTCAACCGTCACTTTTAGTTCTGCTGTGTTACATAAGGGCTCTTAATAATCTCGAGCATAAGCCTCTTAAATCACATCTAAATGGTTTTGATTGTGGCTTGGATGCGTTTCCACACAGCAGGGTTTACTGGACTTTGGGAGTGGAACGAGGTTTTAATGAGGGGTTTCATTGGCTGATTACCAGAACTCTGAGTGTCCTTGAATGCACCAGAAGGAGCTGACTTCTGAAGAAATCTCAAATGAAAACCTAGTTTCAGGTGTTGGATGTAGTTTTTGAATACAGTGTAATGATTGTTTTGAAGCATGTGTTATTCCTCTTTTATTATGGAGGCTGCAGGTTACTCTGGTGATTTTCCCATTTCTCCTTCTATTGCGTCGTTTTTTTTGTTCCTACATGAGTCTGTATGGTGATTTGAGACTAAGAGTATGTGGACGTGTGGAGGCACATCAGAGACAGATCATCAGAGCAACAAAAGAGACGTATGAGAAAATGTTTAACTATTTCAAACCTGAAGAGTCACATTATGGGCTCATGATGAAGCATTTTTGGCCATGTTCACATTTATTCTGATACGTCAGGGGAGAAAAGAGGGCTAGAGAAACAGGATATGACCAAGGTGCATCATCTGTCCATGTTGTCTATGTCCTGTTACCCTACTGCTTTTACCAGCATGATTTCTCCTCCAAATGTATTAATAAGAAGAGAATGACAACTTCTCCAAAGTGATTAATCTCTGTCGGTTTCTGTGTAGAAGAAGAAAAGGAGAAAGATCGACCGCAGCATGATCGGGGAACCGACAAACTTTATCCACCTCACGCACATTGGCTCTGGGGAGATGGGAGACGGTCTGCAGCCGGTGAGACGACACACAAGTTTAATCTTTACCTGAAGTGTGACCTTGTGTTAGTCTGTTATGTGACCGTAAATCAGGAGAGAAAGTGAAAGTGTAGGTTTGCAGCTTCCTAGCAAACAGAGATGACCTTCAGTCCAACATTTTTCCAACATGTTTTTGGAAAATCTGCATCCACTCTGTCAGTCACTGAGGTCTTTCTTGTCCAGCCCAGAAATCCTGCTTGGGTGTCTCTGTCTTTGGGCTGCCTTTAGGTATAAAGTTTATATATCAAACAAGTGCTAAGGTCATAAAATACTCAGAACCTAGGTAGGTTTAGAAGTTGCACCTTT
>JAHUTJ010010123.1:0-15619 GCA_036250325.1 Characodon lateralis
AAACACAAACCACAGGTCTCCGTTGCAGCATCCCATCCATGTCTCTGACCTTGCGAGAGATGTAGCCACACCGCCAGAGACTTTCTGTTCAGAAAGACATCTGCCTCTTTGTTCTGTTGAAGAGGTTTTTCCAGGAACCGGTCACTCAGGTTGATCCTGCTGTCGCCATTGGAAATATTTGTACATAGTTTTATTTTATGCCTTTTGTCTTGTAATCTTTATCTGTTTGAATGTTGTTTTTTTCCACATTCTGTTTAAAATGCTATTTGTAATTTTCAAAATAAACTGTGTTTAGAAATTAAATGAAGTTGATGTATTGTTAGGTCAAATGGAAATAACATACATTGGTGACAAAAACAATTTAGAAATTTATTAGAACAGCTTAAAACTTTAAGAAACTATCTGAACAAATCTTAATATTATTTCTTATATAGCACCTTATTTCGGTACCATTCTTTCTAAGATGGAAAACAGTCTGTCCATTCTCTGTGCCCTCATGTCCTCCCTGATCAACTCCATCATCTCTGTCCCTCTTTCTTTTCTGACTCCTTCCTGCGGGCTCACTGTCTTCCTTCTCCATCTGGTTGCCCACTGCTCCGCTTGGCCCTGGAGTGTCCTCAGGGATGGAGGCAATTAGGACAGGAGGTGTTGTGGAAGACATCTGTCCCAACGCATGATCCATAAGGACAAACCAGGGCCAAGTAGCAGCAGTGGGCTTTTCACTGACTCCCTCTCCTGACCCTGGATACTTGCAATTCTAAAGTTAGAAGGAAGAAAAAAATTGTTGACTAAACAGAGAAACCAATAAGACTTTTAGAAATATTTTTTATATTTGTGTGACATGAGAACTTCTGAACATACTTTATATTTCTTTTTCATATTGTCCCACTTTTTTTCGGCCTGCAAAGGGGTGACCTTCCCCTGTTGGCCCACCTTCTCCAGAACTGTCCTAAACAAACAAAAGGAAAGAGGGAAAACCAAAAGAAGTATGTTAATCACTGGATGGATATTTATGAAAGTTAGAAAGATAGGAGTTTTTGAAACTGGACAGAAACTGACTNGATGGATATTTATGAAAGTTAGAAAGATAGGAGTTATTGAAACTGGACAGAAACTGACTGCAAAGAATGTTGTTATTGTACCTCCAAGCCACGGTGGCTGAGTTTTTAGCTCCAGTAAAAAGGTGGTCATTCTCACCCCTGAGCTTCATAAACTGGCTCGTCTGCTTCTTTGTCCCTAAACAACAAAAACAACAACAAAAAATATCTTGCTTAATATCAGTATAAAAAAAGCCTTTTTTAATTTTACATTTGTCTTAATTTGCAGAACATATTAAAATATTTCTACGCAAATGCCTAAAACAAGCTCTTTCAAACTTTTCACTTCTTTACTGAGATTTGCTTGCATTTGAAAGTGTATTTCTCTTCAGCTGTACCTGGAATCACAAATTATAATGCTAGCTGAATTATAAATATATTTTTAAAAACACATATAGCACATTTCTTAATCAAAAATGAATATTTAAAAGCTTATTTATTCTCAATCACACTCTCCAGCGATACAGTAAGATTACATAAAATTGGCCATTTATTCAGGTTAACTTTAATATCACCTGTAATGTCAAATCGACTTACATGAACAAATGACACAATACATTAAAATAATACTAACATAAACTGTTAGAAATCACTTGTGTTAACGTTCACTGTGATGACTGGCAGCAGGAGCTCAGTGCCGACAGTCCGGTCAGATCTCTCCGGGTCTAGCTGGCTGGCTGAGGCAAGCGGGCAGCTACCATTGGATCTGAAAACTCCGAACACGTCGGAGCACGTTTGAAATTAAGCGATATCTTGATAAATCAAGCAGATTTTTCATGTCTACACAGTTATATTCTCGCACTAAAAACATTGTAAAAGTTCATTTGTGTCACAGAAAGTGTAATGTTTCACAATTTACTCACAGCTTTTGCCACTGTGGTCCGCCATGGCTGCCCCTGTTTGACCAAACCGCTTCGACCCGCAATGAATCATGGGAAAAGATGGACCGCGAAGGATACTCACAACGCATCCTTCAAATCGGGCAAAAGAAGGACACATTTGTCGGCCGCATTTGACAGACCTTCCGCGCCGCGCTGTGACGTAATCGGCCCACAAGTACGGACTTGGAAGGATCCAGCCCCTGAATTGGGACACACCCTCGGCCTGCACATGGATCCTCCTTCTTCCTGTATATTGACCAATAGTAGAGGAGCTGGAGAGAAGAAGGCAGCCCTCCTCATTTGCATAATGAAGGAGAAATGCATATGGTAAAGGAAAAAGAGAGACGAGGAAATGTCAAAAGCACGGAGGCATGTGTAAGGAAAAGGAAAAACAAAATATATATATTTCTGTTTTTATTTTTTATTTTGTCAGGATCAGTCCTCCATAGTTTTTGAGCCTATATGTGAGTTGGAACATCAACCATGCAGTTCCCTGTTTGTGCATCACATAAATTAAATATTCTGTTGTAGCTACATGGCACCAACCCCCGTTTGGTTCTGTCCATTTTCTGCTGATCGGTTAATACAAAGCTGCCTGACCTGGTTAGAAATACATTTTTTATTAGCTCAAAATGATTCTATCCTCTCAATGAAAAGATTAATGTGTTTTTTCACAAAGAAATGTCTTTTCAGGTGTAGCAATGGGACATCTTAAATTGGGATGTTTAAGAGAAACAGTTAAGCCCAAAATTATTCATACCTCTGGCAAATTTACATTTGAAATAATATTACAATTTTACCAAACTTGTTTCTTCTTACTGGAAGTTACGTTTTGGAGTGGGCCAGCCACAGTCCTGACTTGACTCTGGTCGAGACTTTGTGGAGGAACCTAAAGATTAGGGTGATGGGTAAGAGGCCATTTGAACTCAAACACCAAAGATAAATAGTCAGAATACCAGTGGAAATATGCAAAACGCTGTTTAGGAATTATAACAACCACTTGATTGCTGTAACTGTCAAAGATTTTTCCATTCCTATGAAGGGTAATAATAATTGTTTACATGACATCTTTTGATAAAATGTGAATAAAGACAGATAAATTACTATTTCTTCTGACAGATGCTATTACGGATTATACTCACACAATACAAGGTGACAGAGCTTTCTCTGTTGCTGGTCCAAAACTGTGGAATGATTTACAATTACATGTCAGGCAGACTCCCTCTCTCACTGATTTTATGTCTCGTTTAAAAACGTACTTTTATTCCCTTGCCTTCAAACCAGTGTGAGTTGTTCTTAAACTCTTTGTGATTTTATTATTTTAATTATTGGAATTGTTTCTTTGTTTTACCTATGCTGTTTTATGTACTGTATGTGGGTCCTCTGCTAGTTCATTTTGATTGTACAGCACTTTAGTTGGCCTTGGGTATGGTATGGTATGGTATGGTATGGTATGGTATGGTATGGTATGGTATGGTATGGTATGGTATGGTATGGTATGGTATGGTAAGGTACGTTACGTTACGTTACGGTATGGTATGGTATGGTATGGTATGGTATGGTATGGTATGGTATGGTATGGTATGGTATGGTACAGTATGGTATGATACATTTTTTTTGTTTTCTTTTGAGTGATGTCTGTCTTATTTCCAATCAGAGACAATATTCTTGATTGAATAAAAATATTTTCAAACGTAAAAAGTGCCATCAGTATGAATTATGAACTGTATATAACAAACTATAGGATTAAGCTTATTTCAAGTCTGGCACAAAATACTTGTACAAATACTGTTCAATAACATTCTCTAATAATTCAGTACAGATCATGTCACTTCCCTTCACAAAAAACAAAATGATTACAATTTGTCTTTGTATTTGCACTTCAACATGCATCATATTTCCAGAGTAAAACCTCTAAATTGCTTCCCTATCTGAGGGACAGCATCTGCTTTCTGGTTGCTGAAGGAGGGATCACAGAAATTTTTTGTGCCACTTTTCTTCAAAAACTTCTGAGTGTCGCTGTCATGCCAGCTCTTTGAATATTTCTGAGCAGAACGGCAAATTGAAGCAAAAAAGAAAAATAACCACACTGCCAAGCAAAGCAAAGTCGCTTCTGCCTCATTATGCATGTTTCTGCTCGCCTCATTAAGCAAACTGGAAAAATCCTTCCTCTAAGAGCACCTTGTCTCATTGTTCTGCAATGGAAATGGTGCAGAAGGTGAACCTTGAAACTCTTCTGAGTGAAAATAAGTTTAGGTTCAAAGTTCACTAAGGTGCAGTTACACTTGGGGGCACAAGTTTCTTCAAGAAGCAATGGATAATGAAGAAATGAAATGAAGTATAATAAAAGCAAGAAAGACATTGAGATAAAAAGTGATTCATTACCATGTGGTGGTAAAATGTTGAATATAAAACAGTAAAACCATTGAAAAAAGTAAAGTAAAAAAAGTCACACAGGTGAAATATTTATTTGAGTAATTTGCAGTTTCAACATTTTATTTTTTCTGCCACTCACAAACTTAGTTTTTAATCCTTTAACTTGGTCACATTAAAATGCATCTTTATCCCTCCAATTATCCTTTTAGTTCTCGGTACAAGAGAATATTGCAACCATGAAACAATATTTGAGAAATAAATGTTTCCATGTAAATCGCCTGGTGTTTAATGTGCAAAGACATTTGAAAAATAAGTTTCTTTTATTAAAGCTAAATTAATCCAAGTCAAAAAGGAAAACTTGATAATGAGCTTGTTTCTGATTTCTTCATCCTGCATCACTAGTGAACACTGGAGTTGGGAAATATCTTGATCACATGCCAAATTTACAAAAACTTGCAAAATGCAAAAAGAATAAAGAGTAAAGAGGACAATGACACTAACTAATGCTGTCCACATGCATGTTTCCACACACATGACATCTTCTATAACTTTTCATTGGTTAAGATTCAGGTTGTTGTTTTTTTTTGGGGGGGGGGGGGGTGTTATTAAAGCATATTATAATAAATCTCAAAAGATGCACGTCAAAAGTAATCTGTAGATCACAACTAAAAAAAAACAAGAACATTTTTGTTGGTAGTTGAGTTAATTAACTAATTAATTCTTTTAGACTTTCTTTGTGCAGCGCAAATTACTTACTTTAGTAAGTAATTTAGTTACTTTTGGTTACTGAGTTTTTCAATAAAGTTTTATACATTTGGGGAATTTTTTGTTCACAGACTGATTTCATAAACAACTTTATTGTTAACAGAGTAAAAACTGAGTGAGATAATATCAGCATATATTCAGTGTCAGGATGTCTCCTACTGAAAATACAGTTTAATAGAAAATGAGTTTAAATGACTGAAACAGATGCAAGAACAGAAAAGAAAGAACAAGAAAATAAAAAGAAATTTAAGCAATTTCTCTACTGTTCACTACACAAAGGCCAGAAGACAACTTTTTATTTTGAGTTGACTAAGTTATTAGTTATTTTGGTTAGTTATTGGTTTGTTCAATACATTTTCCAAATGTTAACTGTCTGCTGAAAGTTAAAATAGCAACTATTTTTAATATGTATTCCCTGCAAGTTTGATGCTTATTCAGAGATGCTTCAGTGTCATTCTGTAGGGAGGGGTGAGTTTGTGGAGTAGATGTAGAGAAACTACAGAGAAAAACAAACATTTCCTGGATTCATAGCTCACGGCATTGGACCAGAAAATGTGTCTAAAATCAGTTTGTCCACCAAGGCTGTAGCCGTATTCATCTGACCCAATAATTAATGATGTTTGGACATTTTCCCATACAAGATATCAGGAAAATGTTAGGGGCTATTTTTCCCATGTGTATAAAACTACTTTAATGAAAGTTTGCTTCTTTGCCCAAGGTTAAATATCACCAATTTAATTTCAAATTTAGGTTTTACAAACAGAAAAATTTGAATAGTTGAAAATCCACCCCCTGAAGAAATGTTTCTTCTGCGTCCCTGAGAGAAGCAAAGTTCCCTGTAAAAGCTTGATGTCAGACAGGTTGACAAACTATGTCTAGTAAAAATACAAAAATTAAAGATATTGTTTGAGTTTGGAATGTTTTCTAGAGTTCTTAGAATCATAAAATTGGGTACAAAGCATAGCTTGCAATCCCACAAGTGTTCCTGCCATTCCGGACCATCCGCATGTATCCACCTTCACCCCAGCTGCTCCCCCAACTAGAAAAAAAAGAGAAGAGAATGCAGTGACTCATCAAGGTAAATTATTATTGAAATGACACATTTTATTCTATATAAAAAGTGTTAAACAAACCTGTTTTTGATTATCCAGTAGTCTTGACCATCCTCAGAGCCGTAGCCAACCAGCAGCACTGCATGGCTCAGGTGGTCAGGGTTACAGTTGGGTTCATCATAAATTCCTGCAGAGAAATTCAAAGGCAAGGCTTCGTGTGAACTGGGGATCACTCTGCTCTTCAGTTAGTTTAAATTAATAAGCGAGATTAAATTTACATCTTACGAAATACATCACTAGTGCTACATAGTGAGGGGGTTATGCAGTTATTACTCATCTGTTACCATTCATGTCATTTTACATGGACGCTCAAACCAGGACCATTCCAGTGGTACAGGTGTATTATAGTAATTCTAATTCAAAAGTGAAATTTATACAGTATAATATATAAATTAATTACACAAGTATATATCTCTGTTGATTTTAATGATGAGGGCTTACAGCTACTGAAAAGCCAAAATTCTGTTTCTCTGAAATTTAAAATATTACATAATATCAATAAGCTAAACGTTCTGAAAAGTGTGTCCATGTTGTGCAGTTATATTCACGCAATGCTTGGTCATACTCCTTTCCCTTTTACAGCCTTCCCCATGATTACAGCAGCCTTCATCTCAGCTACATTGTTGAGTTTTGTGTATGTCATCTTCCTCATGCATATATACATTTATACATAAGATCAACTTAGATTGGCTAATTAACCGAACATGCTTGTTTTGACCTGTGAGCTGAAGACGGAGAACCTGAGGAGAAAGCAAGGATCCACAGGAGAACATTCAAAATCCCCGGCACCGGCCAATATTTGAACCCTTGGCCATTTAGCTGCAAGGCCACAGTGCTTACAACTGCACCACGGTTTTGAAGACTATCTGCTGGACCACTGTTAACTCAGTCTGTGAAGGCAGCCTTCCCCATTATTGTGTCAGCAATAACATTATATTTCTGCTTTAAAAACTCTTTCGCTATTGGATATATATTACATTCTGATAGTCTGACAAACGGAATTAACAGAAATAAACACAATATATCACTTTGGGTAACAACTCTGTATATGTTTTACGTGTTCTAATCTATTAAAAAAGGATCTGTTCATTGTTCTTTAATATTTTTTTTTTTGCTAATGTGCACCGATTTGCATAAATATACATTGATGTACATACAGAAAGAAAATGCGCTAAAAACAAACATTTAGGTATTGATTTTGGACTGAAATCTCAATATTACCCCAGAAAAACTTCTTGTAGTCAGTTGCTTATATATAAATCATATGAATAAGAAGCACAAAAATGAACTTTGCTCTTTTAATTGAATGATGGTCTTAACCAACCAATGAGGACAAATATCTGGCTCTATGTGAGTTACTTGTTTATCTTCTGTTGCTGCTGCTGCTGCTGCTGGTGTTAGGCAAATGCAATGCCCTCAGGGATTTATAAACGTTGGTTGGTCTGGCAGATAGTTATGCTGTTCAAAATTACAAGATAGCTAAGTTGAGCATAAATTAAATTAAACCATCCAACATATTTCATAAAAGCTAATTTATATTTAAACAGAACAAATATTGACCTGAGCTGTAGAAGAGGAAGCTTGCATTATCAGCATCAACAGCTACAGTAATTGGCCCGATGGTTGCCACAGCATCAGCCAGTGCCTGCTCGTCTCCTTTGGGAATGAACCTGTAGTCTCTTATATGAGCCACTGCAAGCCTGCTGTCGTAGAAACAAGGCTGCGTGTCCTGTGGAGAGAAATGGATGCTGAACAGTTCTTAGTTTGCCACAGTTTAGCCTTAAAGCGTAAGACTGGGCCTCACCACGGAGGTGTATGGGTAGGTGTCTGTTGCCTGCAGACCATTGCTGATAACATAGTCGTAGGCGTTGGCCATCCAGGCGCCGCTGCACCCATAGGTGCCATACGATTTGGAGCAGTCCACCAGGTTCTGCTCGCTCAAAGACACAAGCTGACCTGTTTTCTTGTAGAGTTGTCCTTCTATTGCCCCTGTGGTGCTGAAAGCCCAGCATGAACCACAGTAACCCTGAGAAGACAAACCACAAATTGTAGCTTTCATTGTAAGTCAGTCTGGATGAGACGTAATGAAACGACTGTTTTGACAGACGTCGTCTTACCTGATCTTTAACCTCAGTGACATAACCCATGTTCCTGTAGTCAACAAACCAAGTATCTAGTTTCTTGGCATTGTAGCGCAATCTTCGAGCCGAAACCTCCCTTCCTCTTGTCACAAACTGGGCATTGATGATGGCTCCCTGCAGATTTTGGTACTCCTGCCTTGTCTACAGCAGGAAATCACAGAAAAAAGGATGCACCACAGCACTGGACCTTGAAAAAACAGCTAAAAATTCAGGTTCTAATACATTTTTATACGTAATGAGCTTGCCTATAGCAAGGCACACCTGTAGATAACTTATGTTATATTGCAGTGAGTTTGTAGAAAAGTAAAGAAATTGTTATGTCTGGTTTCTCAGTTGATGTTGTGTAAGTACTACTAAAGTGACACTTGATGCCGTTGCTTGGCTGAGAAAGCAGCAACAAACTTAATGGTTTTTTGTAACCCTGAAGATGTTTAAGGTCAACTTAAAACAGCATTTTGTCTCACAGATATCCAAGCTAAGAAGATTTCTTCAGTTTTCTAGAAGCTCAGATTACTGCTGGTACCTTTACAAAACACCACCTCAAAAATATTCTAATTATTCCTTTAAAAGTCTTTTTAAATAACATGTACTATGCAGAGATGGGTAAGTATGCTAACAAGGCTACTTGCTAAATATCTTTTTGACAACAGGTTTTCTCGTATGTCAGCACCCACCAACAGATTAGGTCATGTGAGGACAAAGCCTAGAAACTTCAACTGTTTATGAGTTTGTTTTTAGCTATCTCTTAGTGTTTCTGTCAAAAGCACATTTAAGAGCAAAGCAGCACTCCTTACAAGATCTCCATATTTATTCATGGCCATACTAAAGGACCTCCTCCCCATGAAAAAGCCTTGGTTGTGGTCTTCAATCTTCTGCTTGTTGTCCCCCCAGATGGCCCTCCGCTGCATGTCGTCCTGAAAACAAATCAAAGAATAAAAACTTAAGAGAAATAACAGGACATGTGCTCTTGATTGTGTCAGAGGGTTTCAGCTGTCTATTCAGTCTCACTAATTCATCATAGCTTATGCCATGGCTTTTTTTCCAGATCTCCCACTCGGTCAGGACCACCTCGTCCGAGTCTGACAGCACCATCTGGGGGTTGCACAGCAGGACGGAGAGCAGTGCTGCCCTCAGCAGAAAACTGACCTGCCCAGCTAGAAATAAAGAAAATAAAAAGTAACAACCTCTCATTTCGTGGGGATTTTTGCATTCTATTATAAAGGTGGTGGCAGGAGTTCATTGACCCAAACGGCAGCAAAACAACACTCTCAACCTACAGTCTCTTCTTTAAAGCCCTAACTTTCATGATTATATTATTCTCTTTTAAATCTTCAGTTTAAAAGCACACAGACACCACAGTCAAAGCTTTCTCCATCAAGTAAAATCATATTAATCTTACAATACAAATCAAACAGTAGTAAGAGTTGAGTTTGTTTCCCAAATAAAACACAATTAAGAAGCCTGGGTTCCTACCTGCACACATGTGAGTCTGTTTTGTTCTCATGTTCCAAGAAAAACTCCAAAAGCGTACAGACTCCAACTATCAGCCTGCTATATAAAGCTTTCTGAAAACTACATGTTCCTGCTGTACTTTTACTCAATCCTTAAATGAACCCCTGTGATGAACATTAGTCAACAAAAATATGTTGTCCTCCCAGCTCTCACTCTGTACTCTCCTGTAGTTATCATTTAGAAACAGCTAAAGCTGCAGTATTGTTAATCCCTCAAATACATGTTTATAACTGAGGACAACACCTGACACCCGACACAGGGAAAAGTGACAATGCATCTAAAATGATTAAAGTTTGCACTGAAACGACATCAAAAATCACACAAGTTACAGCCACAAACTTCACAAACTTCAGTGTATTTTGGGGGGATTTTATGTGACAATAGAGCCTGACTGTGATGTAGAAAGGAAATAATGCATGGTGGTGCACATTTGTATTCAGCCGGGCAGGGAGTACTTTAATCACCTTCTTCAACATGTGGAAGAAGGTGTTCTGATCTGATAAAACCAAAATTGAAGTTTGGTCCAACATGTAAAGCATGAAGATTGATGCTTGCGGTATCCTGCTACTGCATGGCTTTTATTTAACATTGACATGGCAGCGTTTAGTGTTGATCATGGAGCTATTTACAGGTCAGTCCTGGAAAATAGAGGCTGCAAAAAGACAACACTAAACATACAGCCAGAGCTACAATGGAATGGGCTAGATTGAAGCATATTCATGCTTAAGAAAGGCCTAGTCAAAGTCCAGACCTAAATCCAACTGAAAATGTGTGGCAAAACCTGAAAATTGCTGGCCACAAATGCTTTCCATCCAATATTACTGAGTTTAAGCTATCTTGATGAAAAGAATGGGCACAGATTTTGGTCTCGAGATGTGCAAATCTAATAGAGACATGCCCCGAAGACTTGCAGCTATAATCAAAAGGTGATCCTATTATTGGCAGATACCCACAACAATTTATCTGTAACACAACTTTAAAAACTATGCATTATTTTTCTGCGAGGTCACAATTATGCACAACATTGTGTCGTTGTTACATGACAAATGTGAAAAAATTAAAAGGATATGAATACTTTAGATATGAACTGTAACTAGTATTCTTTGTTAAAGTATAAATGGAACTGAGGAATAAAAACACAGCCCATCTAACTTTTAATTCAGTTTTTATGGTTTATCGTTTACATCTAGAAATTTGCTTATTATGTCATTCTGAACCAAAGCCTTCTTGATAAAGTTGCAAATCAACTAATATAAAATACAATATTATATTAATATATGAAAGTTCATATACGTCTACATTAAACTTCGTCAAAAATACTTGGGCAAAAGTAAATTATTAGTTACTTGAACGCAAAGCTTTGTATTTTTTTAAACATATAGACAGCAGCGCACCCTGGCGGCGTTGCTGTCTCCTTGCAGGATCCGCTGCATAGCCTGAGCTCAGCTGACTCGCTCCGCTGTTATTATGATGTCCGCGACGGGGCAACACCCAAACACGGTGCGGCAAAACAAGCAAATTACGCGCAGCATCGCGGCTAATGAGTGAGTGCGCATGAAGGAAGCATCATGAGTCACGACTGAGGTCTGGAGGATGTCTTTCAAGGTAAACCAGCTTTCTCCATCCGTCTCTGTTCGGGCCTGGCTGAGAGGGCCAGCATCATGAGAGGACCGATCGCAGCTGCTTGCTGCAGACTGCTGTATTGTCAGGATTTATTTGTTGACGTGATGTGTTTAAGCATGAAGCCCAAACAGGTGGCATTAGACTGACTTTAATCATACAATGTAGTTCTGGAGGTACATGCCTGGACACAATGGCTGCATAATAAAGTATTAAACTGCAAATACATCTTTCTAATGTGCACTTGGGTATTTGTGCACAATTCTGACAGCTCGGAAAAGACTGGACGACAAGCACGCGTGAATGCGCCATTGCGCAAAACTTTTAGGTCATTCCTCGTTCTTTTACTAATATTTTAAAGGGTTATTAATCAGTAGTTCTTTAGATAACCAACGAAACCTTGATGCATCTCCTAGGTTCTCTCAAGTCCAGATTATATTCACTGCTTGTGAAGATCATGACACGTACATACAGTAGATTTACTGTTGTATTTGTTGTTTTGTGTTGTTTTCGTCTAAGAATTTTCCCCTACTTGCCCTTGTTTTTTTTTTACACACTGTACAAGTTTGTGTAATAGTCAAGAGCAAAGACTGATAAAAAGAAGGAAAAAGCTGTCCATAGAAAACTGTTGAAAGCCCTTGAGGAATCAGTAGAGTTCTTGAACAAGACAAATGAAAGATGACTGTTGTCTACTAATATGTGCATCAGCCAAGTAAGGTATGAGAGGAGTTTGCAGCTTCTTAGAGCCTCCAGCTGACCAAAGGTCCCTCAGAGAACCCGAATTCCCAGTGGGAAGGTTGATCGATGTGTCAGCTGCGCACACAAAAACTAAAGAAGGCGCTTATTTGCATTTAAACTGTTATAATTTACTGACGTTACAGCTAATTTACTTATTTGTGCTGCTTGTTTCTGAGTTGGAAACAAAATGCAGGCATGCTTTAACTCTCTAGATAAGCGAGTATTTAATCTAAAGAAAAGTAACCCCAGAGCATGATACTCCCTCCACCATGTTCCACAGTAGGAATAATGTTCTTTTTGGTAATGCCTGCCATGGTCCTAATGTTTCTAAACCTGGAATTTTAACGAGGGTGTATGCAATTTTGAGAACTACTGTTTTATAATGTAACAGTACATGTATTCTGATTTAAAACACTTGTTGGCTTCATTAGGCTTTATATAATGGTAATCATTTCACTATATTTTTTTCTCTTCAGCTTCATTTCAAGGTAAGACAAACCATTCAAACATGTGTCTAGAAATAAAAGCCAGGCCCAAAATTGCTTGAATTTGTTTACTTTCATCGTTATGCTGGAGATGGGCCCCCACAGAAAATTCTGCTAGGTCCTTATTGCACCTTGGGCCTGCTCCTTATATTATTAAAGTTGTAAGCATAAATATCTGCTATTCAGATCGTTCCTGATCCTGTTTCAGTTATAGGTTCAAGAGTTAGGGTTACCCAAAGAAACAGAAGTGTTGGGTTGCCAAGAGACCACTAAACTGTAAAAAAATTTATGACTAACCTCTCAATGCAGACACAACACCCCGTGTAACATCTACACTTAGTGGCGACACCTGGACACACTACTTTTAGACTGCATAAGGCTATAATGGTGGTTTCAGTGTCAGTGGTTGTTGTGTGTATACCCTGCAGAAGGAAACACCCCTGGCTAACGCTGTGTTCTGGGCGGCGAGAAAGGGAAACCTGGCCCTGCTTCAGCTGCTGCTCAACAGCGGGCGAGTGGACGCGGACTGCAGAGACAGTGTATGGACGCTGCTCAGCTGCACGCTTTAACCATAATCCACCTGTTGTAGGGACACAGAGTGCATCGAGGTTTGCCTCTGTAGAGCATGTGTTTGTGTGTATATGCACATTTTTTATTTATCTGCATCTAGTGCTGTTTTCTTATCACCAAAGTGATAGATTTAAGGTATGTTGTGTCATTTCTGGGATTGTTTCCCTTGTGGCAGACCCATGTTTTTTGTGGTTTTTCATTTGTTTTGTTTTTTTCATTAGTTTTTTTTCTTGTCTTCGTAAGACAAAAATAAGTATGTTTTTTAAAATAACACCTTTAAAGTCCAAGGTTGGAATAAACTTTATATACAAGATAAGCAGATGGTTAAAAAACAGCAACTAAAAAAAACATAATAAACATTTTAACTATAAAATAATCCAATAGATACTCTTAAAGTCAGAAAGAAATGAGGTGGGACCAAATGTAAGCAAGTCTTTCAACAAGAGTTTTAGTGATCTTAGCACAATTCCATTAATATATGAATTGCTGTTATACAGTGTCTAACAGCAAACAAAAAGCAGAGTTTAGGAATATTTAGCAAGTTAAAATAACTTGACAGGTTAAACATGTTTGTCAAATTTAAGTTGCTGGTCAAAGATGACGGCGAGTGTTTGGCAGATGATTTTACATGATCATCTAGAGAGATAAAAGACTGTAGGATGTTATCAGGAACATTTGCTTAGCAGTGATTAGCAGCTGCAGAAAATTTAAAGACTAAGAAGTTACCAATCTCAGCTAAAGAATCTGTAAAACAGCTACATGGCTTCAAATAAATAAAACAGGATTTCTGCATTAGGTGGCCAAAAGAGGGTATCACATTGAAAGTAAAATAAGTCAAGCCCTGCACACACTCATTCACGCCTATGGACAATTTGGAGAAACCTGTTAACCTAACAGTCATGTTTTTGGACTGTGGAAGGAAGCCGGAGTACCCGGAGAGAACCCACCCATGCACGGGAAGAACATGCAAACTCCATGCAGAAAGACCCCCAGCCGGAAGTCAAACCCAGGACCGTCTTGCTGCAAGGCAACAGTGCTACCAACTGCGCCACCACGCAGCCAGCCTAGAAATACTGTCCATGGAAATTACGAACAGGACCGGCGACAAAGGGCAGCCTTGCCAGAGTCCAACATGCATTTTTTAAGCGACTGATTAAAATAACATGGTTGGTAATACTAAGGGCAGTTGATAGATTTTGCATCTTGATGAGGTTTCTTAGAAAGGTCAGGAAAGCTGATTGGTGGCGTAGTATCAAGTGGGCTCATAGAGGAGAGAGTGTGGGTGACATTATTGAGTAGCACATTGAGTGAAATGATAAAGAACCAGTGAAACAGACATAAAGAACTTGGGATGATGAAAAGTAAAGGTAAACTTAAGAGGGCACTTCTGTTCCTCTAATATTTTAAACATTATCATTAAAAACGTAAGACCTGTTTTTTGTTTTAATTTTGTGCTTTTTTTGCTAACTTCTGTCTTTAAATGTAAATCCCTCTGTTGTTGTTTTTTTCTCTTTACTGCTCATATATATTCTACATACTTATCAAAGGATTTTGAAAGATAGTTGGTTGCAATGGGTTTATTTAGGGAAATGGGCTCAATTCAAATGCAAAAAAAATATTTTTAGGTTTTAATTTTGTAAATATTTTTGAAAAACACATAATTTCCCTTTGACTTTACAGTTACACTCTACTTTCGGTCTATTAAATAAATCCCAACAAATAACTTAAAAAATAAGGCTTGATCAAATTGAAGATTGACAGTTTCATGTCATGCTGCAAATCTGCGTTGAATTCCTGCTTACATTGCAACTATTTTTATTGCTGTTGCCGGAATAAAAATAAATGAAACCTTCTGCAGGGTTAACAAATTGCTTTTCTTTTTTTGTTGCAGTATGGAACAACAGCCTTGATGGTGGCGTCGTACGGCGGCCATTATGAGTGCGTCAAAGAACTCATTATGCAAGGAGCAGATATCAATTATCAGAGAGAGGTAAATCTGCTCCAGGATGCTAAAGATAATCGTCAAGACAATGCTGGAATTTTTCTCAACCATTCTTGTCATCAGAAAACAATTGCTGTTGTCCATGTAATAATCTGACCACCAATCTAACACACTCAAAGACAAGAACATGTATGCTTATCATATGACCAAGGTTTTTCTTTGTGTTGCTTTAATTTTCATATCTTGACATGTGCTACATACAGGGGTTGGACAATGAAACTGAAACACCTGTCATTTTAGTGTGGGAGGTTTCATGGCTAAATTGGACCAGCCTGGTAGCCAGTCTTCATTGATTGCACATTGCACCAGTAAGAGCAGAG
>JAHUTJ010010124.1:0-15615 GCA_036250325.1 Characodon lateralis
CAGTTGTGTTGTGCAGGAGGT
This sequence comes from Characodon lateralis, assembly GCA_036250325.1. Classification (NCBI taxonomy): domain Eukaryota; kingdom Metazoa; phylum Chordata; class Actinopteri; order Cyprinodontiformes; family Goodeidae; genus Characodon; species Characodon lateralis. The sequence goes on from JAHUTJ010010124.1 coordinate 22, forward strand.
GGATACAGTACACAGCTGATAGTCCTACTGAATAGACTGTTAGAATTTGTATTATGGCAAGAAAAAAGCAGCTAAGTAAAGAAAAACGAGTGGCCATCATTACTTTGAGAAATGAACATCAGTCAGTCCGAACAATTGGGAAAACTTTGAAAGTATCCCCAAGTACAGTCGCAAAAACCATCAAGCGCTACAAAGAAACTGGCTCACATGAGAACCGCCACAGGAAAGGAAGGCCTAGAGTCATCTCTGCTGTGGACGATAAGTTCATCCGAGTCACCAGCCTCAGAAATCTCAGGTTAACAGCAGCTCAGATTAGAGAACAGGTCAATGCCACACAGAGTTCTAGCAGCAGACACATCTCTAGAACAACTGTTAAGAGGAGACTGTGTGAATCGGGCCTTCATGGTAAAATAGCTTCTAGGAAACCACTGCTGAGGACAGGAAACAAGCAGAAGAGAGTTGTTTGGGCTAAAGATCACAAGGAATGGACATTAGACCAGTGGAAATCTGCACTTTGGTCTGATGAGTCCAAGTTTGAGATCTTTGGTTCCAAACACCACGTCTTTGTGTGGCGCAGAAGAGGTGAACGGATGGACTTTACATGCCTGGTTCCCACCATGATGCATGGAGGAGAAGCGTCTCCGAGACCCTCAGTGGCGTGTGCAGGAGCTGAAGCGTCGTCGAGACCCTCAGTTGTGTGGGCAGGAGCTGAGGCGTTTCCGGGACCCTCAGTCGCTTGAGCATGGGTTGAGGCATCGCTGGGACCCTCAGTGGCTTGAGCAGGGGCTGAGGCGTCGCCGAGACCCTCAGTGACTTGAGCAGGGGCTGAGGCGTTGCCGAGACTCTCAGTGGCGTGGGCAGGAGCTGAGGCGTCGCCAAGACCCTCAGTGACTTGAGCAGGAGCTGAGGCGTCGCCGGGACCCCTGATGACTTGAGCCGAGGTGTCGCCGGGACCCCCGATGACTTGAGCTGAGGCCTCCTTCTTCGGACGTCCTCTGTTGCGTGTGGAGGAGGTTGAGGCAGACTTGGGCGGCACAATGATGGCACTCTGGAGACATGACATGGACAGAGCTGCCGCTTTGTTTTGCAGACCTGGCGACGGCTGAGCTGCAGCAGCGAAGCTCTGGAGACCTGACGTGGACTGCTCTGCAGCAGCGCTCGGGAGGCTTGGCATGAGTTGAATCGCCTCCAAGACGTCTGGCTCAGTAGAATCTGAAGCTGAGGCAATGGCAGTGTGGCTGATTCCTACTGTCAAGGTGTGAGGTTGGGTTGGACCGAAATGCAGACAAACCTCCGGAAGAAGCATTGTGTGAGGTAATTCTTTCTTCTTTAATAATATCAAACAGAAAACTTACATTTACTGCCACAACAGACCAGAAGACATCAAGGGATTTGGCCAGGGATGAGACATGAGGAACCAGCGAGGAATTGTGCAAACAAACGAGCTTATAAACAGAGGGAGGAGGTGTGTGGACCAATGAGAGAGGAAGGCAGGCAATCAGATGGAAGTGGTAACAGGTGAGGAACTCAGCAGATGGGAAACTGAAGGAACGTGACTAATTACAGCAAGCAGAGGGAAATAAAACTTGAGGGACAGAGCAAGGAAACCTGAACTAAATGACAAAACCTGGCATTAACCAATATGAAGGAAACAGAGAACAAACATAACCACTACGTGACTGACTCCAACTAATGATCTGAAAGAAAGGAAATAGACATGAGACTAAACAAGGAGAACTACACTAAAATAACAAACCTGGGGAAACACATACAAGAACCTAGGCAGCGAAAAACATAAATGAGCACAACTACCAAACAAAAGGCACAAGAGAAGGGTCTAACTAAAAAGGTAACCAAACACCAAGAGCCTAGAATGGCAGATCCCTCCTCAAGGTCGGATAGCAGACGACCGCAGGCGACCAAAAAGAAAACAAACAAATGGGGCGTCGGGCGGAGGGCAGAACCCAGCCAACAAAAAACACAACCTAGGTGGGCGGAGGGGGCCTTAGAAGGAGGGCAAGAGATGATAGCAAAACAACACACAACCCAATCTAGGGCAAAAACAGAGTTCATAAAACCAAAAACAACCCGATGGGGAAAAACTAGAATTCAGGACAACAAAACAAGCCAAAGTTAAACAAACACCAAGACCCTAGAATGGCAGATCCTGACAATATGTGAGGTTTGAGATTGCATTAAATACAAGCATTTTAGCATTACAAAAGAATCTTAATCTTGTGTATTGTATTTACAGATTGCAAAACTAAATGTGATCTTTGTAATGTTAGCAATGGAGTTAGTAAATGGGTTTGAGTTTAGAAATTTGGCATATGTTTATTCATGTTTTAATTAAAACTATGTTATTATTATGTTGGTCCAGTGTTTGCATTTGTATCTTTCTTGGCGGCGGATCTTTCCCCTCGCCTTCTTCTGACATAACTGCTAATATTCCTTATGGGCGTTTCAGACAGGACGCAGTTTGTGCTGTGTTTGCTGCTGGGTTTAGTGCATTTGCGCTGTGTGCCGCTAAGCCTGTGAGGTCTGAGTATTCTGCAACCAAGATCTGACCTGACCCTTTGGAAAATGTGGTCATATGGGCATGTGACGTGGTAGTCTCTAGGGCGGGGCAGGGGGCGGAGTTGCTGGGAGGTGCTTGGAACCTGATCATAACTGCTTGCAGTTCTGGTTGTATCTACTCTGTTATCTCAAACCCCAGTCGGCCATGTCAGATGGCCACACACAGGTTCTGTTGGAGGTTTCTTCTTGTTAAAAACTGAGATTTTCTCTCCACTGTCGCTAAATGCATGCTCAGAATGAGGGATTGCTGCAAAGTCAATGCAAGCAGCTTTCCACTGTCGCTACATGTTGCTCATCCAGGAGGAATGAATGCTGCAAGTCACTAACTCAATGCAATCTGCTGGGTTTCCTTAGATAGAAAAACTTTTTTAACCAATTTGAATAATAAACTGAATCCAACTCCACTGTTGAATAGTTAGAATTAATTGGAATGTATGTACCTGTCACGTTCTGAGTTTGGGTCGGACCAAAGTGCAGACAAGAGCTTGGCAGCAGCATGTTGAAAAAGCCTTCAGCTTTATTCAGCCGTTTTCAAAAAACAAAGCAAAAGCACTGCAGGTAAAAAACATAGACGAAATCCAAAAAACTTACATAAGTTGACATTGCAGGAAACATGGTAATATTTAGCACTTAGACAAGGGTAGAGAACGGAGTGTGAACGAAGGAACCAGTAATGAACACAAAAACCAGAATAATATACTAATGGAATGCAAAGGGCAGGTAATCCAAGGAACAGGTGTGACAAGGAGGCAGGGAGGCTGAAGGAAAAGGTGAAATTAATGCATTGACTAAAACATGGGCGAAGGGACTAATTAACAATAAGGAGATACAGATCTAAGCAAAACTATAGACCAAGATAAAATAACCCAAAGAAGCATAAGACATCTACAGTAGAATCACCAAGAACTGAAGGAAACCGAGAAACTGGAGGAAACAGAAGAACAACAACAACCTAAGAACTGGCAACCTAAGTATAAACAAAGAACCCATAAGGAAATATGTACCTGACTTTTGTGAAGTGCCTTGAGACGACATGTGTTGTGAATTGGCGCTATATAAATAAACTGAATTGAATTGAATTGAAACCCTGATTACAAAAGTAAACAAACCTAAAGCCACACTGACTGAATTAACAAGCAAGCAGGGAACATGAGGACAAAGAAAGATGTAAACAATAACAAAAGCTGACCTAACAAGAGGGAGAACAAGAATTATAGAAACTAAACCTAAGGGACTAAACTAGGAGAGAGAACTAATAATCACAATAACAATAATAATGAAACCATTCTAAGTAAAGCAACACCAAGGGAACAAGGGTGAGAGGAAACCAGAACTGTTGGGAAAACGAAGGCAATAAACAACATGAATACAAACCACAAACAAGAACATCTGACTAAAGTAAACAAAACACAAAACCACAAACAAAAGTCCAGAAACGTCCAAACCCTGACAGTACCGGACTTCATATGACGTGTTGTTAATTTGTGCTATATAAATAAAATTGAATTCAACTGAATTTAATTAAGTTGCTGCCACATGATTGGCTGATTCTATATTTTTCCTAATAAGCAATTCAATAAGTGTACCTAATAAAGTGACCAGTAACTGTACAGTTTGAATGCATTTGTATTGTTTTGTCATCATAAATCAATGAAAAAAGAACTTAAGTGTGTACAAACTTGTCATGGTTACTATATACAAAAGGATGTTACTGTGTTGAAAGTAAATACATACATACAATTTATAGAAAAGCTATTTATAACACCTGAAAAACTTCACATAACACCTAATCAAATATGTACTCATGTAGAACATAAATTTTCAAATCCAAAGTATTTTTTTTTATGGGTCATTGTCATAAGCATAAAAAGTTTTGATATGTGGTTTCACATCAGCACATGGGTTTTTCTGCAGTAATTTCTTCTCTTTGTTGTTCATACTCTCTGTCAGGAAACAGTTTACTCCCATATCTAAGACAAAAAGTCGTCATATTAATTTAACTTTGTAGCAGGAGAAAAATTTTTTTCTGGCTTTATTTGAAGAATCGGAAAATCCCATCAAAATCAAATTACTAAAGCCAAAACAGCTATTGAGGTTTGATTTAACATCCTTTGGCAAATACAGTGGATTTAACTTTAATATCTCTTTAATCTCCAAGATAAGATTTAACCCAACCAAATACAGGTCAAACATGATGAAAACTGGAATATATGTTTATGTTATACAGAAAAAAAAGAGAATGACCTGTTACCAGCTTTGTAGAGAGAATAAAAGTTCCAAAATTTGATAGATCAGTTTATAAATAATCATGTTTTGCCAACATTACACGAAGGTGACATTTAAATTTAGCTAAAACTATGTCTGTCTTATTATTGGAACCAGAATAGGAGTTGAAAAATTATTTATCAGCAACTGTGAATGTCACGATATGCATCCCATCTACAAAGAGCAGAACGAGCCCCAGAATTAATTATGTGCATGCTTGCGCCCAGCACTTAGTGTTCAGCATTTTAGCAAATAAACAAAAAAGTTATCATCTGTGCTTTTGAAACATCAGAACAAATAAATTAACTGTAAACATTTAGAAATGTGTTTATTAAGCAGGGGGCAGCGGTGATGCAGGAGTAAAAGCTTGCAACCCATGTATGGAGGCTTCAGTCCTTGACGCAGCCGTTTTCAGCCCGTTTTCAGGGAATGGAATGGCTTCTACTGCAGGTATAAAAAGCAGCAGTTCACACCTTAACCCAACTCCTCCACATCCCATTCAGACACAAATTCTTGCCATACATCAACCACCCCCCACCTTCAGACCCCCTGCCTGCACTTACGATCTCAGAGGAATATATAAATGGGCTCTTTCAGTGTCTGAAAACAAGGAAGGCCTCAGGACCGAATAATGTCTTCCCATCATGCCTAGAAGCCTGCGCAGACCAACTGGCACCCATCTTCAGTGAGATCTTAAACAAGTCATTGGAGCTGTGTTAGGTTCCCTCCTGCTTCAAACGCTTCACCATCATCCCTGTACCCAAGAAACCCACCATCACAGGATTAAATGACTACAGGCTTGTGACGTCTGTGGTCATGAAATCCTTTGAGCGACTGGTGTTGAAGCACATGAAGGACATCACAGGCGCCCTGCTGAACCCCCTTCAATTTGCCTACCGGGCAAACAGGTCGGGAGATGATGCTGTCAACTTGGGAATACACTTTAGCCGGCCACATCTTGACCACCCAGGGATGTACGCAAGAACCATCAGCACCACCGCCCCTCCGAGGGAAGTGTTCTCTCCCCACTCCTCTTCTCTCTCTACACAAATGACTGCACCTCAGCGGACTCGTCTGTGAAACTCCTGAAGTCTGCAGATGACACCACTGTTATAGGACTGATCCAGGACAGTGATGAGTCTGCATACAGACAGCGAGTGGATCGGCTTGTACACAGCTGTGGTCAAAACCACCTGGAACTTAACTCACTCAAAACTGTGGAGATGATGGTGAACTTTAGGAGAACACCACCCCCACAACCCCCTCACCATCCTCAACAAACCTGTATCTACTGTGGACCACTTCCGGTTCCTAGGAACCACCATTTCTCGAAATGTCAGATCGTCCTCACACATAGAGAATATACGGAAGAAGGCCCAGCAGAGACTGTACTTCCTGAGGGAACTCAAAAAGCACAACCTTCCACTGGAGCTGCTGGTCATCTTCTACACTGCCATAATTCAGTCTGGTCTCCTGACAGTGTCTATGTATGAAGACTCTGTTCCCAAGAAAGGATGGTTCCTAGGAAACAGAAGTGACAACAGTAGACAGTGTTGTTGAGCATTTGTTCCTTTCAAATCAACACTTTTTTTAATCACATTTTTACTGCAGAAATACCATCAAGGAGGGGGTGTTGAAAGTTGGCAATATCCCGCAGGTGAAAGAAGGAAATCCCAGAAACCTGTATAACATCAGATTTAAATGACATGTCCTGGTAAAAAATAACACCAAGGTCTTTACTTTATCACCGGAGTCCAATTAAATGTCATTCAGATTAAATGACTGACTAAACAGTATATTTTTCAAAGACTCTGCTCTGACTGCTCTGACAATAACTTCTGTCTGAATTTCAAAGCAATAAATTTAAAGTCATCCAGATTTTTGTTTCTTCAGGACATACCTGTAGTCTACCTAACTGATTGGATACATCAGGATTTATGGAGAAATAAAGCTGAGTATCATTAACATAACAGTGGAAATCCCATGCCACCTGATAATTTTACCTATTGGAAGCATATATATGCACATCCAGAAAAATTCACAAGAACCCAAACTAGTTTAACAGTGGATGAACAAGTTTATGCTGTTTGAGTTGAAAATGAACTTAGTTATATGTTATTAAATATTTAGCACCCTAAGAGCAAAACATAAGTATGGAAAATAATTAATTTAAAATTGGAAAGCTCCATAACCACTTGAAATGTCTTTATTTGTGTGAATTTTTCAAATATTGAGAAATGAAAATATTTTGCCATTACATCTCCATCATACATATATTAGTTAACTTCTCTTGTTCATTTTAAATATACAATGTTCAAAACTCAATCAATTTAATATGACATTTAAGGGGGTAGGGGGTCTTATTCGTTTTTTTTCTCCTCCTTTGCGAGTCAAATCAATTACACAAACAGAAAAAGCCTTTAGGAAAATGATCCCAACACTAAAGGCATGTGGTAAAAAAGAAAAGACAAAAAAATGTAGTCATCAGGCATTTATATCTAATGACAGAAATTTCACCCCATGTAAATGTAGCACATCAGCATCTCAACAACATTTTGGTTCCACATCATTAATCTGCAGAAGCTTCCTTAGCGAGAAAAACAAAATGGAATTAATTAGGAGAATGCAAGAAACCAAGTTGAGGAATTAATAACACTGCATGCCTTGTTAATGGACAGCCAGCAAATGACACCATTATTCTTTAAAAGGCAGGCTCAGTGCACCGACTGCTAGTTTCTGACTCAATTACAACGCAGAGAGAGCACTGTTCTCTACCTTTCTAAAATGAAGTTTCAATGAGAAAATTTAATTAGGAGTTATAGCCCGCTGAAGACACTCATGGAAAACCACGTTCCTCATTTTCAGTTTCTTCCTTAGTTTCTTTGCAACTTTTCTGTGTAACTTTGGGTTTAATTAGAAAACACGCTTACTGCATTAGATTAAGTCCTCAGGAAATTAAGCAGATTGGGAAATGTAAGCCCACATTACATCAAGAGAAGTCCCGTTCTATTAAATTTAGTTTGATTATCCAATGATTCTGGTTTTACCACTTTCGGTGGAATTTTAGAAACAGTCCAAAGTCATACTAAGCAGATGTTTGTAATGAAATGCATCTCGGCCTAAGGATAAAAATAATCTTCTAACTGTACGCCATCTACAAACTGTTGAACCCAGTGCACTGTTCAGGGGAAGGCTGATCCTCCCTGAGAGCTAGCATTATGTGTTGCATTTCTCCTTGGAAACAGGTTTCGGCATTTAAAACCAAGGCAACAAAATGTTGCTGGGGATGACAGGGGTCAAACATCAGTGGAATTAATCAATATGTGATGAGTCAGAGGGTAAAGAGAGCCGCCTTACCTGGGGACAGTCAAAAATTTCTCTAATCTACTCAGGAGAAAAAAACCCCGCAAAGCTCAATTTAAAATGTAACCCATGAAATTAACACCTCCAGCTCTTTTTTCTGCTTCCAGGACTGACTTCAAGAATAGAGAGCTTCTAAACTTTTCGAAGTTAGACATGGGCCCTGACTTCATTTTTAGAGTCACCCTGGATGCCATCTGTTCTTGGTAGGTGTCTTGTGTGATGATGGTGCAGACCAGAGGCTTGTTTAGAAATGTTTAGAGAAAGGTATTACATCAATAAGCCCATATACTATTATTTTAGATTATTGTACTCCATATCAACTTTTTCAGATATTCTGCATATTTTATCGGGAATACAAATTTTAATTGATGAAAAGGAAAAGTGTGTCTCTTTGTGTCATGATTATTGTCCAAATTGATCACGCTCTCTCTCTCGCTCTGTGTATGTATGTATATATATATATATATATATATATATATATATATATATATATATATAAGAATGTATGGACAAGAGGGCTCTCCCTTATCCTGTCTTCTCATCGATTAAATTTGATCAAATTGTGTTTAGAGACCAGCTGACCAGATCCATAATTCACAATTTGGGAGATATGCGAAGAGAGGCTCAGAAAGAAGACAAGACACAGAGCAGAAGCTGGGCAGACAGGAGGGTGCGGGAGACAAGAGAAAAGCGTCCTCCACCGAGAGCAGAAACAGAAGAGGTGGTGTTTGCTTTGTTGTGGTGCTAAAAGCTAAACCATTTGAATGCTAATGGCTAAGGGCTTCAGGCCTATAGTTCTGTATTAAAATTACGACAAACTTTATTTTGATGAATGGTTTAAACAGATCGGCCATAACCTAACCCTAACCCTGGCTGTGTTTCCCTTGTTAAGGTTGCTGTCAGCTAAACCCAGTCCTGGATTTACTGTTGAGGTTCTGTCTCATCTCCAGTTTGCTCTCAGTGAAACCTCGTCCTGGATAACCCGCCATGATTCAGCCTCCTGCAAAGTCTGTAATATTTCAATGAATTTAGCTCAACTAAGTAGCCTTCCTGGATTCACTGGATCAGCTCGCAGAAGTACATCTCGCTCGACATGCCTTGCCTGTCCATCCTCCAATGCCACTCACCAACTAAGCCTTTCTTCTTCCTCTTCCAATATCCCAAAATCATTTACCAGTTAATAATCTTCATCTCTCTCTCAGTGAGCCGATCCTAGAAGCCTGACAGCTACTGAGTCCCGGCATTGCCACTAAACATTAATTCAATAAATCTTTTTTTTTTTTTTTTTTTTTTTTTTTTTTTACCGTGTCCAGTCCGGCAGAGTGGCACTCAGAATTGTTGTCTGAGTGCCAAGAAAAAGCCCAAAAGATTTACTTTCACAAGTGGAGCATTACAGCTAAAGCTTTAAAGCTATGCTTGATATTTGTAAAAGAAACTGGAGGAAAGAGTTCCAACAAAGGACAGAGGCATAGGCACATCCATCAGGCGAAAGTCTAGGGACAGGCACCAGGCCCCGAGAACAGACTGAAAACTGGGACCAACAATCCATGCACAAACCACAACCCACTCCACTCCCCCTCGAGATGCAGAACCACCAACATCCATGCCAGCCAAGCAAAAACGACATAGCCAAGCCACGCCGCGGTTCCCCTCGAGCCAACGCCTCAGCAACATCACACATCCTTCCATACATTGCTAGGGACACGGTGAAGACCACCCATCCCAAGCACACACCACCCACCAGAACCACCCAGCAGACAACCAAACCCCACCTCAGTATAAGGCCAAGAAGCCCAACACAACTGCCGAGCCCAGCGATGCCCGCCCTGCAGCACCTGCACTCAGAGGCCAGAGCCACCGCACACAGGACCACTACCTCAACACCATGGCACGCCATTCAGCGGAGGACAGAACGCAGCAAAGAGCACCCAATGCAAAAGCCATGCACAAAGCCCACACTGTGCAAATGTGCCCTCACCAGCCCTCCAAAAACAAAGCCCCGTGGAAAAGTGCACCCCCGCGAAAAGAAGACCCACAGCATCCAGGTCCAAGAATATGTATTACACCCATACCTCTACCAGAAGTAGCCCCGCGAGAAAGCTCACACTGAAGCCCACAAAAGGCAGAAAGGCCACAGAGCCAAAACTCACCAAGAAGCCGAGACCAGTCCACCCCAGGATCAACTACGGCCGGCGCACCCGCCCAAACCATGCAGACCCCTCCGACTCCCCTCCCCCACACAGACCTGGGACCGGCTATACATTTATTTCCACTTTGAAGAGCATCAACTGCTGCTTTCCTGGGTCTTTGAAATTTTCCCCTTGACCAGCAAACCTGCAAAACTAATGGTTTCATAAAGATTGTCAGACCTGCAGATGATCAAAAAATCAAATACATGAAAAAGAGCAATTGGCCTCTACTTTCTCTCGTAACTCCTTTTGAAGAAGCAAATGTTTCCCAAAAACATTTTGCCCAGGGCTGTATATATTGAAACCTTTAAAATTATGTTGTTTGGTTTGGATGGAAATAGCACAAAATGTGAAATATATGCAGGAATGGGTTGGAGCTTTACCACCTGCATTCAACAGCTCCCACTGTTTGCCAAACACTAATGAAATTAGCTTCTTGTGACAAACTGCTGTATTGTCTAATGTGATGTGTCATTAAATGAGATTATATCCATTATTTAGTGCTTAATGGAAATGGCATTATCATTTTTTTTAATTGAAAAGCAAAAAGGAGTTTCTAAAAGTTGGAGTTACACATGCATGCCTTTCTCTTCTGACACTTTGTGATGTATATAAATAAGCCAGACTGGGTTTTCTTGGGTGTGTGAAGTGTGTGTGTGGGGAGGTGTTGGTGGTAGGGGTTGGGAGTTGGATTTGGTGGTGCGGATGTTGTGGGGTATGAATAGTATGTTGTGTATTTCTAAACTGTTTCAGATATTTAGTCAGACTCAATAGGTTAAATATTTTACTCTGGGAATGTCGCTGTGGTCGGTGGAGTTGCTACCATTACATACAGCTTGCAATGCAAATAACAGTCTAATCTGACAAAGTGATGTAGAGTGAAATGTTGCAATAAACATTCACTTAAACTGTTGTGATTTTTTTAGGTTTTAAATTGATTTAATTGATAGACAAAACATCTCTCCTTCATAGCCACTGCTCTCAATAGCCGCACTTTGACTCTGCAGTCATGTTGTTCTGACTGCTATCTAATGCAGGTAAGATACTCTGACCAGTGGTGCCCCCGAGATTTTTTTTACAGGAATGGCCACATGGCACAATTAAAAATCTTGGGGTGGCACACCAAAATCAAAACCAATGACTAACTTTGAAAAATGCTGTGATGTTGTACTATTAATAGGAACTATAAAAAAGCTATGATAGACCATTTGTCTTTTTTTTTTTGTTTTTGCAGATTTCAGACTGACTAGAAAAGAACATTTAAAGTTGCACAGGTTACACGTAGAAACCCTTGACATCAGAAAATCCTAGAAGAGTTTCTGATGGGTGCAGATATTCATTTCTTCTTTTCAGAGCATTCGGGATAATCTTTGCATCTCCAGAACACTTTCCAGCAAAATAAAAACTATGAAACAAACATTAATGCATGATCATTCAGTGTATAATAAACAAGGTTCTAAACATAACTGAATGCATTAACAGTAATGATGATTTCTAAGATTAATGTCTGGTTTACTATGGTGGTGATCACAGCACGTTCACTGGTTAACAGCCTGTATGACCTCCAAGTCAATGACCAGGCCAAGTGATACTGTAGTGGTTTCTTTGATGAGCAGATTCACGTTCACAGGTTTGTGGTTCTACAAAACAGAATACACAAAAAAACAAATTATAATTCAATGTAATCACAACTTCGCATATCAGAAGATTGCATAGAATATTACGGCCACAGGTTGCATTGTTAGCCTAACTAATTGGCCCAAAAGCCTTTATTTGTAGCCTAAAAAATATTTGGTATCAAATGAAATATATCGTTTTATCATTACTTCAGTACTGTGTTTCAATCCCTTATGATGTGGAGATCAATTTAGGAAAAACGCAACTAAATATAATAAAAACCACCAACTCAAGGTAAAGACTTTGCTTTGTTAGCCATATCTTTAATTAAGTCAAAAGAGCTAACAGAAATTGTCCAGGAAAACAAACTTCATCAACAAATTATCCTTATAGAACAGTATACACAACTCACCAGTCTTATGTATACACACTCTCGAAGATATAAACTGCTTCCAAAATCGGATTCTAATGATTCTCACTGATTTGTTTACATCTGTTACTCACAAACTGGCTGCGCTCCTAGTGGCAAGCTTGGAAACGGCATCACAGTCCTACCTTTAGAACGAAGCTTTACATTGTCATAAAATACAAATAAAAGGCCAAAACCTAAACCAATTCCCGCTTTTTACTTGTAGGAATGTGTGTTGTAAATAAAAGGCTGGTGCAATTGTGACACACCTGCACACTTAATTGATCAATTTTGCTTTGCAGTCACAGACAGAAGACTCTGTTGGGTATGAATGGAAATGATACTTGCTGTTGGAAAAATGTATATAAGTTATCATTGTTTAGTTTAAACCACGTTTATGTTTGAAGTTCTACTCTAGCTAAGATTATTCTTATGATTGTTTTTTAGTGTGAAAAAGTGTTTGTGGAAGGTTAAGGTATGCGGTCTGGAGTGGATCACTCTCTGCACATGACAAGCTTTTACCATATATTAATTTTCTTTTTTTTTTTTTAAGAATTTGTTTGGCACTAGAGGCCTTTATTTTGATAGTAGGTAGACAGGAAGGGGGGGCAAAGAGAGGGAGAGACATTCAGCAAAGGTCGGCGGGTCTGGGACTCAAACTCAGGACGGGCATCTCGAGGACTATAGCCTCTATATGTGGTCGCACGCTAACCCCTACACCACCAGCGCCGCGCCCAAGTTTATAGCATATATGGGAATGACTACACTTTTAGGTTGAGATCTCAGTAAGAATTGTTTGAACCAATTCCTGCTTTTTGCTTGTAGGAATGTGAGTTGTAAATAAAAGGCTGGTGCAAGGATTTTCCCTTTGTGAGAAGGAAGTCGCTGTTCTGGCAGAGGACTGTCTCACCATTGCAAGTCAAACTAACTTGGTTCACTTGTGTCTTATTTTACAAAAGTCTGTGTTTATCAGCTTTCTAACTCTGTCACTTGCCAAACAGTTTGAATGGTTTTGTTGATGCCAATTGTCTGAAAAGTTCCCAATAATGTAGAAGACACTGGCCAACCTCCATTAGTGGCAGGGAGGATGAATAACTTTTGTCCATCCTATGTGCACTACCTCCAGGGTATTTATCATACATTTGGCCACAGAATCCCTCATATTAAAGTCTAACTAATAGGGCTTACCATTGCAACATTTGACACACATTAAAATGAGGTATTTGTAGTTGCCAAATTCAAAGTAAGGGATTCCCAAATGGATGCAGGTTGGGTGACTGTTCTTACCAAGGCTAGGTAAATATGAGAGTTTTGCCCACGACACTCCCTTATGAAACAAAAGTATATTGCAATATACTAGAATTTATACTGCAATACATCAGGAAATATATTTCAATATATGAGAAACTTCATTATATATTTGAAAATAGATTGACAACTTATTGCTGTATATTGATTCATATGTTTTACAATACAATGCTGTGCAAACAAAACTGGATTACATTACTGCATGTATGTTTATTACAACAAAGTATTTGTTATGGGTCACGCACAATCAGAATCACATTTTGTGTTACATTCATTATATTTTACATTATATAGCATATGGACCATTAATGGCTTTGTATTGATCCATACATTGTGAAATGTAGATGACAGAGCATTATAAATATGATCATTATTAAAAGCACCAAAAAAAAATTTCTTTGAATCCACAATTTTTTCCCCAAAGTGACATTCATCCTCAACATGTCATTTCAGTCCTCCACACTTAAACGTGGAGGTATACATAAAGGTTGGCATAATGTGGCAGATCAACTAACCTACATTTCCTGTTGAATGTCATCACATAAAAAAACCTGCTTCCTGCCCTCTAACACTCTTTTCGAGCCAATTATATTTTCTAAATGTAGCACTGTGTAGCAATGTGTGATTTGTCATAGTCTCCCAACAGCAAAAAACTTTCTGTTATGAAGTCAGTCAACCACAATGTAATAATACACAGTGATTATGTCCATGATCCAACAAAACAGTGAAGCTGTTCCTTTTCATTACTCTAGTGAAATGCTCTGAGTAATACAGCTCTCATCTGACTAAAGTTCTAGTGAATATTTTCACAACTGTATCTGTGTTGACAGAAAGTTTATCTCTCATAGCCAGTATCTCTTCATTAGTAAGTTGTTGTGCATAGTGTATACCAAGGGTCACAACTTCATCTGCAACTCTTTCAAACTGTTTCAGCTTCTTTTCACCAGTCCGGTTGTTATACAGCTGTATACATCTTGGCAAAGCATTTCTCAGTACACCGTTTTTCAAAAGAGGCAACACTTGTATATATGTGAATTGTTTCAATATTTGTAAGTGTACACACTGAGTGCTGCGAGACATCTTCAGTATCTCCAGTATCTCCCACAAAAATCCCTAATTTCTCACAGAGTCTGGCAAATTAAAACATAAATGTATGTTAAATGACAGCTTTTCATTTCCATAGAGATTTTCACATTGTTTGACAAACCCAACAACTAGTTTTTCACATTTTTTATATACATTTTTGAATACAACTAAGATGGCGCCGACGATGGCCACCTCGGAGCTTCGCTCTCTCTTTGTTTGTGTATTTTCGGTATTTATATGTTTTTGGAGCCACAGTACTGTGGTCTTGGGCCACAATTCTGTGGTCTCATTCAGTAGAGAGGAACTTCTCAACATCAGAGAGTCCTCTCTTGGGATTTTTTCACCATCTTTCATCGATCCGAGGTTCACTCAGCTTCCAGTAAGCGGAGCTGCGGCTCTATACGGGATACTTGGCCGAAAGCGTCGGAGGGGAAAGCGTGCTGGCGCTCTGGTAAAGCTCAGCAAAAGAGGACTTTGCACACCACTGCCTTCAATCCACCTGGCAAATGTCCGCTCTCTAAGCAACAAGATGGACGAGCTGCTTCTCCTCACCGGTAAAAACATGGACCTCCGCGGATCAGCGGTTCTCTGCTTTACCGAGATGTGGCTGAGTGAAAACATCCGCGCACTGCTGATGCCGGACTTCCAGCTGTTCAGAGCGGATCGCAGCGCGGAGCTATCGGGGAAGAGGCGAGGAGGCGGAATCTGCTTTTATATAAATGAAGGTTGGTGCAGAGACGTAAAAGTGCTGGAGAAAACATGTAGCCCTGATCTGGAGTC
>JAHUTJ010010125.1:0-15610 GCA_036250325.1 Characodon lateralis
TCTGCATGGAGGAATGACAGTGGAGGACATCTGCACAGCAGCCTCATGGTCATCTCCATGCTCATTTATTCGTTTCTACCTGCGAGATGTGTCAGGTTTCTCCATGACTCATTCTGTTCTCAGGGTTTTGACAGAATGATTATTATTTGTTGCATTTATTATTGAGTCACCCTTTCTGCATGCAGACGCAGGGTGCTGTAATATTATTATCAGCCATGGTTTGTGACTTCTGCTGTTATTGTCACTGCGGTTGTATTTCTTTAAGCTTCCGTGTGAACAGAGGTTATTCTCCTCTGTTGTGTTGTTTGTGGCACACGAGGTTGTTCTGCTGCATAATTTCGCATGATCCAGCTGCTGATCTGTCTCCACATTCCCTCCTGGAGATTTTTTGACCTGCTCTGCTCATCGTTACACTGTTACAGTTCGTAACCTTCGTTTTCCTATTTACAGCAGCAGGTCTGTTATTTCAGCCTTTCCCTGACCAGATATTCTTCTCTGTTCATTGTGATGCGCAAAACGCTTGGAGTGCGTAATTACGCATTCAGAAGGCTGATTTTTGGTGTCATTAGGCGAGCAGATGTTTCATTTGTGGTCTGGATGGACCCAGTGAGGCATAGACTACATCCTGCTTCGCCTTTAACCCACTAGCGATAGCCTTAAAGGGCGAAGCCTATATGAAATAGAACGTTGGTTACGTACTGTAACCCCAGATTCTATGAGTATAGGCGCAACCCTTTAAGCTCTGGGCCTCACTGGTCCCTGAATGGCTGAAGAAAAAAGCTATTTGGGAGCCATTTGCCCGGTCTCACCGTAATTTATACGGACCAGGGTGGGGCCCACACAGTAGGTGGGCGTGGACTAAAGTTTTCAGTGCTGCGCTGCGCACGAAGGGATAAACCCACTAGGGATAGCCTTAAAGGGCTGCGCCTATACTCATAGAATCTGGGATTACAGTACAGAACCAACGTTTCTCACTCACGCAGCACCACACTCTGTGTCTGCCCCTGGCCTGGCTTTATAACACAGAGGCGCATGCTCCAGAACTACCTCCCATAACTCGGAAACCGTAAGGGCTATCATCATCATTCTTGGACTGGTTTTATCAGAACGGACAGGGGAACATTAATATTCATCCTTTTTGTTGAAAATATAATAATAAAGACACAACACTAGGTGAAAAGAGAGGGAAAATGGAGAAAAAGGCAAAAATGCCTGAACATGCTCCCGAAAAAGGCTAATAACTCAAGTACATGGTATTTGAAATATTTTTGAACTGTTGATGACAGCCGTCCCTCGTCCCCAATCATGGACATTTTCATAGCTCTATGTCATTCACAGTATAAAATAGGACAATGGAAAGAATGGTTTCACTCATGGACTACTGGTCAAGTTGTCACTGAAAATACATGGGAGAAGGCCTACAGAATTCTTCTGACTCTTGGCGATCGAGAGGGGTTTAACAGAAAACCGTGAGACCTAGAACAATTTTAAAAATATTGTGTGAAAGCAGAGGCCCGGCCCTACAAACTGACCGAAAATGGTGACTTTAGAGCAAAATTTGTGGCCATGAGAGCAAGTTAAAAATCATTTTTCCTTAAAAAAAAAACCCCGCTTTCTACACTCCAGTGTAGGAGTGGGATTTTCTCGCAAACTTTGTGTCGCTTGGAGTCTAAATTTAGAGAAACCGTAGCAGTTATCAACAAACTGTTTTCACATCTGAAAAGACGGCGGATTTCTCTACAAACTGAAAGTTAAACTGTGTTTGTAGGTGAAAGTATGGCGATACAGCAGAGCCTCCAAAACAGAGTGTTTTGAGGATTCCTTCCACGCCTGACTCCATTCATTTCTATGGGGTTTTTGGGGCATGGTTTTTCGTTAATTATGTCGCCATGGTAACTTGAAACGCCAATAAAAGTAATAGCACACATCTCGAGACCGAGCCGGACGTCTTGATATATATTGTGGGTGTGCACGCTACGGTTCGGGCCGCATTAATCTGGACGGAGGAATAACCAATAAAGAGTCTAGTTTAGAGGTGTAGAGTAATAGGTGCCTCCAGGCAATGCATAGGAGGCATTGCTATGGCAGGACCCAATTAGGTCTTTTGTGAATGTCGTGCGAGAGTATAATTTTCAAACTCTGGGGACAGGTAGCTAAAAACATAAAAGGGCAAAAATATGTTCTGAAGAAAGGAAATATGTTAATATGGATGATAAGAGCTGTACAGTTTGTGTTGGGGATGTCCCAATCACAGCATTTTTAAATAACCAGCATCGGAAGTCCCTGGTGGAGCTCATATCATGGTACCTGTTGTTAGTGTGCTGTCTGTAATGACGTCAGCCACAACCACAGCGAGGCATGCAGCCACACTTTGCACAACACAATTTTAACAGCCACATCTCATTTCTGTGTGGAAGACCTGTGAAGCTCAATTTAGCAGAGCACATTATTTATTTGATTAAATCTGTTTTTTCTCCAAAAATCAAACTGCTTTCACCATTTACAAAGACCTTTACAATGTAAGCGAGACTGTGATGGCTGCTGCAGCTTTCTGTCATATGACCGACAAGTATCCATAGCAGTCAGAATGTTGAGGCTGAATTGCAGAAACTCTTGTTGGAAATAAAATGTCTGATGTTGTCAAGAAAGAAATAATAGGAGAAAGAATGGGAGAGACTGGGGCATCCAGAATACCATGAATGTGATATGTTATTTTAATGCATTTTAAATCTACCACAAAACATATACATGCGATTGATTTTATTAATTTTAATAAAACATTATACGGGACTGTGAGTAACTTCTTGCTGATGTTTGCTAAAATGTTGGAAATAATTAACATTTGATGAAAAAAAAAAACATCCAAAGATTTTGGCAATCATCTAAATTTTTCTATAAAAAGATCATTACAATCTTGCCATAGTCAATAGGAATGATAGCTAAAACCTAGTCAGGATTGACCCATTATTTTTTTTAATCTGCTAATCAGGGTCTATTTGTCAATGTATTGTAATTTTTGTGAGAGCTGAGGAGATCATGGACAATATCAGGTTCACCTGGCAGGCACAAACTGTTGTTAAAGTGATGCCAGATGTCACGGTGGCCTACCTCATGGGACATTTAAGTGGTGAAGAGAGTAAGAACATGGCATGCATACCTAACACCTTTCTGTCACACACACACATAGTCTTGTGGGACACAAACCAGGATGCAAGTGCTGCTGTGTGTATTTCTACTGCAAGCTGAGGTGGACTCTCTCCCCCATGCAGGAACACACAGTAACCGACTATCTAAGCAACGTCTAAATTGTTGCTTTTACAACTGGTTGGCTGGGAGGCTGCATTCCATTTGCTTCAGCTGGAACTTAGACCTCGGAATGACATCACATCTAACTTAGTGGTGTCCCAGTTTGAAACTGGGACACCAGAAGGATTTCCTCATTGTTGTGCTCAGCTATTATTAGCAGCACATGCAGATAATGGGCTATTACTCCACACTTTATGTATTTAAACACTGTAGCATCATCCTTATAAAAGAGGCTTAACATTACTATGTGTGCCTAATTTAAGCGGATACAAACAGACAAAATTGTAAATCATTGTTACTACAGACAACTTGAAACCTATCCTGGAGTCAAAATTTAACTTGGACTTAAGACTTGATTTGAACTTAGGCAAAAAGACTGGACTTGGACTTGATCTTTAAGAACTTGAGACTTGACTTAGACTTAGGTTGAAATAATAATAAAAATATGTTTTTGTTTTTGAACATAAAAGGTCTCTTTAAGGTCAAGCAAGCGCATCTCAATTGGATCTAAGTCTAGATCTTGACTAGGTCAACACAAAGCTCATTTTGCTGTGCTAATCTGATATTTTTTCAATATTGTTGCTTAATGAGTTTATTGTTTTTGGTATAAAAATTGTAGATCACAATTTAAACCAAAATAGGGTTTTAAAAATGGTGCTGCCCCTTCCACCCATATATACTTGTCCCCTTCAATCACGAGTTGACTAAATAACATTTTTTGGACAGCTGAGTTCAATTTTACTAGTCAAACAACTATCCAACCAAAGCACCAAGATTACTCTAATAGCACCTGTTTGACAACCTGAAGTAGGCTAAAATATCTCAAAAACCAACACATTATTCATTAAACCCTGATCTAAAGGAACTGGAGAAAAACACAACTTTTATGCAAGGGAAACATTTGCTCTTAACTTACAGCTCAGGCCTTGTAGTGTGGGGTTGTGGGGAAACATTACATTTTATTTATTTAAAACTTGAAATCGATAAATGTAAGCATTTCAGTTCAAACAGAATAAACGTAGCAAAACTGCAATCCATTAGTTAATTTCTGATCTCTTTAAAGCGAAAAGAAAACAAATTTATTCTTGTTTTTCAGTCCTCAAAGTGTATTTTTTAGGGATTTTGTGTCTCATTTTTTTAAATACTTATACGTAAATACGTAAACCTTACTGGAAAGAGTCCCCTGTCAGCAGCTTCCATACCTCACCTAAAGCAGTCTGAAAGCAACAATAGATGCATTCAAGTTTGAATAGATTGCAGCCTACTGATCACTTGTGAACAGTGTGAAAAGATACTCTATTGTGGCACATATTAAGCTATAAATCCGCAGTCACACAGGAGCCTCCAGTTACTTTTGCCTCGGGCCTCAGGCTCTGTGTCTTGTTTTCTACTTACTGTATAAATGCTGCCTCAAACTTCTGCATAACTCAAGTGCACAACAACGCACAGTTTCTCAGAACATTTCACTCAGCACAACAGACAAAAGAGATTCAAAGAATCGTGTCCACCGAGATGCAAACAGCTGACTTAGAAAACTGTGCTAATATTGAGGTCACTTTAGCTTTTTCCTTGTAGATGGGCAGTCGCTTGTAAAGATTGCTTTGATCTCAAGATGGCCCAATGATAATCCATTGTGTGTGTAATATCTGTCACTTAGAGGCTTGCAGCACTGTTATAACGAGCATACGGTTGGCGTCACACACAGCTCATATTAAGCCTTTGGCTCTTTTCTGCTTATTTTTTGTTTTTGTGTGAGATTGTGTTTTAATCCTTGTATATACACATCTCTGCAAACATCCTCATTCACGTTAAAGTAATGTGTTTTACCAATAAGTCTAAGAAACAATGAGGCAAAGTTTTTCTAGCTCAGAGCTACGAGTTGAGTGCCAGCTCATTTTCCTCATCTAGCCTCATCATCCATCTCTATTAAGCCTGAACCCTCCGGTCTTGTCCTAAACCTCTGCTGTCGGAGCCCTCTGAGAAGTCAGCCGTGCACCCTTGCACTCCTGCACCCGCTCAATAAGGACCATTCATGGCCCATGCTGTAGGAAGTAACAGAACACAGCATTGTCCTTACATGCATTTAAGACAGCGTAAGGGTGAGCCAGAGGTGACCGAGAAGCCCCCCAAGAACTCCAAATGTAATTACACATAGAAATACTCTGCAGTACAAAAAAATCAGGCACTTCAAGTGCAGCTCCATCCTGTGAAGAGTTGCAGGCAAACATCTCAATGATTCCACACTCCCTTGTTCATGCTAATCCCTCTTTCCTGCAAGAGCACGGTCCATGAGTGACTCCAGTAGATATCTAACCTGGCAAGCATATGTATACGTGTGTGTCTGCCTGTCTGTGTGTTTGAGAGGGAGTCTTCCTTGGGCTGTCCCACAGGGGATCCGAGTGTCTCGTCTCTGAGTCACAGGCAGGGTCTGTTTGTGTGTGAGTCCATCAGAATGGATCAGCATCAACATTCCGAGTTACCCTAAGGCACGCACGTACACACACATACACACACACACTCACACACACATTGTATGTTGTTAGACCTCCCCAGGGCTATGTGCTATCCCCCTATGTCCCTGTAAGCAGAAACCTCAGTCTCTCAATGTTAGATGGGCCATTCACTCACGCTGGACAATGGCTTGCATGGACAGCTTGAGGAGCACTGCAAGCTGTCCAAGAACGGATACTTAAAGCAGGACATGCTCAGATTTTTAACACTGATGAATTGTATGTATAAGGTGTAATACATATTATTTAACACACTTTATTCAATTCCAAGATAAAAAATCTAAATTATTAGATTTTTTGATGTGCTGCATACTTTAAAAACACCAAAACGTTTACACCAAACTATGGCCTAAAGGAGATTAATTTGTAGGCTAACTATGCACCTGTGTCACACATATTAGGTTTGATAATACTATTCAAATAAAAGCAAAGGAAAATATCTGAAAGGTCCTGTGGGCATGCTGCACAGAAAAGACAGCTTTGATGCATAAGCATAATATGAGGAAACTAAGAAGGTGCAGGGGACTGCTACCTACAACAGCCGGTCTCATCAGTGGGAGTCCGTGCAGTCTGTTAAAGAGTACAAGTATCTTTGGGTGGAAACAGATATAAAGTGCAATATTTTTTGAAAAACTTGTTTTCATTTGATGTTGACTGTAAAATGCTGATGTTCTATGCAGCTTTTGTAGAGAGTTTTTTAACACTTTGTGTCATGTGCTGGTTTGGTGGTATAATACACTCTCAAAAGAATGCATTGAGGAAGATTTTAACAACTGCCTGTAAGCTGCTGATCATCTATTTATTACAGTATGTTCTTGCTTGCTTTACACTTATTAACTGAAGGCTCATTTCACTGGCCGATTTTGTTGTTATTGAGTAGGGGTCTCGAGATGTCTTTCACTTTTCACCAGACACAAGCAGAAGAATGAAGCTGCAGCTGGATGTATTCAGTCGCTTCCAATGCTGGACCACAGTACAGGTTAGTATAGCAGAAATAAAAACACAGATTTTGTCTTGTAGTTACGAATAACCAACCTCATCGTGCTTTAAAAGTTGTCACAGTTACAAACATAATTTGTAATAGTCTGCTTTGTGCAATGCAACACTACCCCTGCCAGCAAAACAGCCCAACGACACCAAACTGCTATTAGATGTAAGTCTCACCTTCACTCCTCCAAACATTCTTCTTGTCACTGTGTCCAAATAACTCCACCTCAGTTAAAAAAAAGTGTGGTGTGGTGTACTGATAGATTAAATTATACTACCATATAATTAGTCAATCAATCAGTCTTACATGTTCATCAGTTAGTCAATTTAGGTATCAATCTGAAGTGAACTTTGTACCTTAAGGGAACAACGCTTATCATTTAAAAAAGCTATAGTAAAAACTAGAGTTTTTTGTATATTTCTTAGACACAGAGTTTATAGTCAAACCAAAGATAATGAACACATCAGTTAATGATCATAAGAAAATAACCGTGAGTTACAAACCTTCTGAACCTCAATTTAATTTGTTGGCAGTGTGTATCTTAAGATTGGTATTTGGAAACAGATTCTCCATTCATAAACCATGGAAAAATGTAAACAATTAGTTCTGAGCTTGGGTTGCATGGTGACGCAGTTGGTAGCACTGTTGCCTTGCAGCAAGAAGGTCCTCGGGTCGGCTCTCGGCCCTGAGTCTTCTATATGAAGTTTCCATGTTCTTCCCTGCATGCATGGGTTCTCTCCAGGTACTCTGGCTTTCTCCCACAGTCCAATAACATGACTGTTAGGTTAACTGGTCTCTCTAAAATTGCCCTTAGGTGTATGAATGAGTGTGTGCATGGTTGTTTGTGTGTTGCCCTGCGATGGACTGGCGACCTGTCCAGGGTGTACCCCACCTCTCGCCCGTTGACTGCTGGAGATAGGCACTAGCTGCCATGTGACCCTGTATGGAAGAAGTGGGTATAGAAAATAGATGGATGGATGTTCTGAGCCTCCATCCACACCCCCGCCAACTCATGCACAGCACTTCTCAGTTATTTTAAGCATAATAGAAGCATTAATCCTATATCACAACATTTCTATCAGCAACTATAAAATAATAATGAGACAATAAATAATAATAATAAAGATCATGAAAACTGTTTTTCTGAGAATACCGCCTGTTTGACATGATGGAAATGCTTAGGAGATGGGGTTTTTAATGTTTATTCATTTATTCATATATAGTTTTTTTTTTCCAATGTTTGAAGAGATACAGTAATTGATCCAATATGACTTGAAGGAAGACATCATGCAGTCCTAGAGCAATCTTCACTGTCCCTAGCCCCAACAACCACATATCTCTGCATCACTGGCAGCACATACAAGGCTGCCTACAAGCCCTGCAAAACATGTCACTATCTCCAGGCTTGCATTCAAAAAGAAACTGATGAAATGGATAAACTTGTTACAAAATGTCCCATAACAATGTCGATGTACAGGGCTGCCTATGACATCTTTGTTCGGCTTATGCTGCACAAGGAAGCATTGAATTTCATTATTCAGCTGATTGGTTTAGTGAAGTGTTTAGACTTCATCAGACCTTCCTGAAACTTGAGTGACAAGATCTACACTTCTACACAGATCTACACAGATTTGTTTTTTTCCAGTTCCAGAAAAGCAAAGGAACAAGGGTAATTTCCACCTTATGTCCACTTGGAATCATCAGTCACTTGCTCTCTAGAGCTATGGCTCTCAGCATGCAGGCAGTAAAAAAGGTCTTGTCTCTTATTTCTCTCTCTGGTGCAGAAGCCTCAGGCTTTTGCCTTTCAGCAAATCCTTCCTGATTCTGGCGGAGGTTGCTGAAGGCACTCATCCTTGAAGTGGGGATATAGGGATTCCTTCACTGATGTGGGTGTGATGTGTGTGATTTCCATGAAAAATAAAATGGAACCAGACACTTCAAAGAGGTTCTGAAGATAGGGGACGGTGCAATGAATTGTGTGGGTTAATACACCCAACAACCAAACTGAACTTATCTTCTTGCAGCGTAGGCATACTTGAGCTTGGACTACAAAATCGTAGCGAGAAATAAATATGGAGAATACGCAAAATTGATCAACCAGAAGTCCGTGAACATATTTAGCTGTTCTGCAGCAAATACTGTGACGTATCAGGTGAAAAAACGTAACAGATGAAAACTGAACGGACTAAAAAATGTGACCCAAACAAGATATCTCTGCAACCATGGAGAAACTAAATTCAACTTTTCTGCACTCCTACAGACTCCAAGTACGCAACAAAATGTATTTAAGGGCTAAAAAAGTGGATTTTGCATCAGTATAACACTTCGTGACAACCCTGACTATCTTTAAAAAAGGAGGAGGCATTTTTCCTACAAAGCCCTGGAAAATACTCATGTTCCTTAAACCATCAAACTACCTTAAACATGAAATCTATCATTGTGAAAAACTAAAGCTACAAAAAAGAATCACAAAATAATTCAATTGTCAAGGTTTTTTTAGGATCTGTTCTCCTGATCAGAATTGTGCCAACAATGGCAAGTTTCAGTTATCGCAGTCTGACAACTGTTGCTAAACAAACACAGGCAAGAACTGCCACAAAAAAGTATAAAGGAAATACAGAGATAAACATAAATCAGGGGAAAAAAGAATTTCAGAGATAGGTTGGGACAAGAAACCACACAAAATATAAAAACGAATGAAAATAGACATGGAGGTGTGGAGACAGAAACAGTGAACAGAGAGGCTGGAGTGGACAGCAGAGCTTCACTCTGGTCTGAGTGCTTCAGTGAGGCTCGCTGCACTGAGAGTCATTATTGTTCTATGACACAGATGAATAGTACATTAGCATAAAGGAGGGCCTGACATGACACATGACAGACACAACTAACTCCCCTTTCGCTCAATCACCTTTTCATGAGCTTCCTCTCACCAAAGCCTTTTCTTTCCTTTTTGTCTGTTTGCATGAAGTGTGCATGTGATTGTGTGACTTTAGCATGGCAGCGCAGTTCGTCACACTAGGGGAGGATCGTCCTTTGTGCTAATACAGTGAGCAGTGGGTGAGTGTGTGTGTTTATGTGCAGAGAAGAGAATAAAAGAGAATATAACAACGCTGCAGAGCCTCACTACACAGCCAGGTAAGAGCCTCTGTATAGACTTGTGGCCTCGTTTAGAGTGTGCCTCATTCTGGGTTGTTGTTTAATGAAGAGCCTCTCAGAAAAGACTCACATACACACTCATTCGCCCACCACAAATCATATCAATGCTTTTCAAACTCTTGAAAAATGAGTGCATGCTCAGAGCCTGATATGCAGCAACCCAAGGTCGTCCATCCTATTGTTTTTTTAATTCCTCTCGTTAATTTCCAGACTGCATTTGTCTTGGACAATTCCTGGTTTGCCATTGGAAGAAGATCTCAAACTCCAGCTGAGCTCTGTTCTTTCTGTTCGATCTCTGCAAATCTGCTGACTTAGTGGAAGTCACCTCTTGGTTTCTTCCTGTTCTTCGTTGACTCACTGCGCAACTAGCGCATATGTCTACGAAAATAGCAGGGGGGAATCCTTTGTGCGTATGCGGTGTCCTCGCAATGTGGTGGCACAGTGCCATTTAAGCAACTTTGAGGTGGGAAGCACAGGGATTGCCCAGCCAATCCATCCGGTGATAATTGGATCAACATGCGTCTGAGGAGGCCTGAGCCAGGCAGCCACTAACTGCTGTCCTAATTGGATTAGCGAGAGTGTGTGTGTGTGTGTGTGTGTGTGTGTGTGTGTGTGTGTGTGTGTGAGAGAGAGAGACAGAGAGAGGGTCTCCCTGGCTTACAGTGACCCAGGTGCACATATTGAAGCTGCAGGAGTTGGACGTATTTGTGACATCATTCTCAGAAACAGTCCTTTGCTCGTCATTGTGACCTGATGACTGGCATTTTCCTTCTCATACAGCAGTGTTGAGTAGGGGATTCCATCAGCAACACACACATGAGGTCACTCAATGATTAGAGCAAAGAACTGGGGGGGGGGAGAAGATCTGCTTGTCCAGCACACTATATCTGAGAAAATCTCTTGAAGACTTATCCAATTCAGGAACCTTTTACAGAAAAAAAGATTCAATGTTCCTGGTGCCTTTTGTTTCTGCTGCATTTTTACAGGGTACATCAATTTTAACAGAGTAGTAATTCACCCCAGGACATTGCCCTGGTAGGGAGGCTGTACCTTTTAATTTAACAGAAAGTTTTAAATGGGGTTTTGAAGTAGGACAGTGCTGATGCTGTGTTCGAGTTCTCATGAAAGTTAAACACAGTTGGCAGCGTTGTAGCTGCTGGTCGGAAAACCAGCTATTTGTTTTGGAGCGAACTACTACAGTATAAGCAATACAAGCCGATAACAATATATTTCTGCCGCTTTTATTCATTCAAACACAAAATGAACATGTCCACAAGTAGATATTTTACAGCACTGTGTGCTACTCGTTTAATATGATACAAATGTTTAGAAGTGGTTAGTTCATAGTTAACAACAGCAACATTTATTATATTGTTTACACACACAGCCATATTGCATCCTGAACTCTGGGTTGGTTGGAAAGGTCCCACTATCCCAATTGAAATTCTGACTTCAGGAGGAGGACTTTTTATGTTTTCTTTGAGACACATTGGACGTTAAGGATATGTCACAGCATCAGATTTAAGTCCCGACTTTGTCTAGGTCCCTCAATAACTTTTTTTTTTTTTTGCTGTATTTTTTAGCATTTTAGAGATGAACTTGCTGTTGTGCTTCATTATCCGGTTGCACAATCCAACTGTGCTTGACCTTAAGGTTACAAACTGATGGTGGTTCATTCTCCTTCAAAATTTTTTAACTGAAAGCAAATTACATGGGTACATCAACTACAGCACAAACTACCACCATCATCTTTGACTGATATAATGTTTTTTTCTGAAATACTGTGTTTGCAGTCCTTTACATGTTGTTCTTGGTTCTTTTGTGACCTCCAGGCTGATGGATGTGAATAATCATTTCTCATCTATTCTTGAGTGTATTTAGACTGAGATGTGATGTGTGTTTTTTTAAGATCTTTTAGCCTACTTCATGTTGTCAAACAGGTTATGTTTAAGTTAAATCTTTAAAAAGTTTGGCAATAATGTGACCTACTTGTGGCTACCAAACTGAACCAAGAAAGGTTGTTAATCACATTTCATTTATGATTTAGCAAGAGGGGTAATTATATTTTCACACAGGGTCTGCTTGGTTTGGAATAAATGATTTTGAAAATGAAAGTGACCGTTTTTGTATTTACTCAAATTATCTGCTTTATAAAATTTTGTCTAATGATCTGAAACATTTCAGTGAGACAACAAAGGAAAAACAGACAAACTCTAAAGGGGCAAATACTTTTTTACAGCACTTTAACACTAGAACTCCTAGAATTCTAACTCTACTAGAACTCCCAAGCCCGTCAATTTGACGGCGAGCATTCTGGATGCGAGGCAGTGATGACGTCATCGCATTACATTGGTCAGAATGCTAAAGGTTTTCTTGCACGCTACAAAATTATGGTTTTGACAAGAATTAATAATAGTATTTGATCAAAACCTATTAAGTTTTATTATTATTTATAAATAGTACTGAAAGATAATACAGAGTAGTAGGTACATTAAAAAAAAAAAAAAAAGCTTTACTAATCTGACCAAAAGCTGGACAGCTCCATGTTACGCCCCGCTTTCACTCCGCGGACATAAACTAGTGCTAAAAATGCCTTCAGCTCATCCACTCATGTCCGAGGAGGAATCATCTCCTAAAACTCTGTGGGCCTCAGCCACGGCGCAGTCCTGAACGTGGATAAGCATTTCGGCATCCTCCAAGCAGAGAAACGCGGTCTGGGCATCTTGGATCTGGCGCTCTGTCAACACGTTTAGGCTCTGAAGCCTCCCTCTACTTTCTTCCTCCCCTACCACTGTCCACACAGTGCCATCCTTTCCTATCTCCTCCTCCTTCCCAGGTGTGCGCCCGTCATGTGATGAAAACGCTGTAAAGTGCAGAATAGATTGTTGTTACTGGGCTACTATATCTATGACCTAACTTACTGTTTATTTCTTTGTCTATTATCAGTACCTTGTTTTTTAGTTTCTCTCCTGCCAGTGAGCTGGTTTGCTGGGTTTATTGCTGGGCACCAGGCTCGTCTCCCTGTCTCTGAACCTGCGCTGATTGTGGCAATGTTGCTATAGTTTATACATTATTAGTTTACTAATCTGTAAACTATAGCCTAAAATGATAAAATCGTTACATAGGCTAGTCTTTTACTACCTTGAAATAATGCGCCACAACCTCCTGCTTAACGGGACGACTCGTGTTTTTTAGCCGGGGGTGGCTCACTCTCTGACCCGCTGTCAATGGAACTGAATGCTAACCAAGAGGTGTCAGAATACCTCTCGACCACAGACTCACAATCATGTAATTTTTGAAGCATTTCCAATGCCTCTTGAGCAGAAAATATCCTTCTGGAAGCCATTTGTAGGATGCCAACAATCTCCTTCTCGGACTGTGTTCTAGAGTGGCGGTTGCTAGGTAACGCTCACGCGTATACTCAGCCGCGAGAACAAAATATCAATTTAAATAGTAGGGCCATCAAAATAGCAGCTGTGGTAGTTAGAGGTAGAAATACTTAGATCTTTTATTTACTTTGTTATTTTTTTAAAATACAGACATATGAATACACAAGATGCAGGTTTAGAAAAAGTCAGGATGCCAGGAAGATAAGAGTTTTAATAAACCAGAATTATGGCATGTCAAACTTTCAAAACCATCAAATTGACGGCCCTGGGAGTTCTAGTGTTAATAGAAAACACACAGCTTAAGATAATTACATATTAAGGACTACAGAGAGACCATGCTGAAACATCCTCCAAGAAAGTAGACTTTAGAGGTGCATTCAATGAATTAGAATAATAAAATTTTACATTATTTCAAGCCCAACATTGGCATAAGACCAATGGAAACAAGGATATGTTGTGTTATGGTCTACATTGTCATGGGACCAGTATTTCAGCAAACAGTCAATGAAACATTTCACAAAGAGGGCATGTCAACCAAGGTCAACGCTAGAGAACCTGGCTATTCTGACTGCTATCTACAAGACTATTATTGGAAAGTTTAGTGGGAGGAAAAAAAAAAAAAACTTTTTAAAAGAACTTTTAAAAAAGTTTTAAAGAATATACATAAGCAACAGGGATAACCACAGCCTTGTGAGAAAGCAAAGCCCAAATAGGAAGTTTGGGGAAGACTAACGAGGCATGGACTGCGACTTGAGTTTGTTTTTCAACAACCATCATACAAACGTATTTAGGACTCGGACTGCAACTGTCACGTTCCTTGTATCAAGCCACTCCTGAACCGGAGACAACATCTTGTTTACCTGGGCTAAGGAGTAAAGGGGCTGGACTGTTTAGTTTACGAAGGTACTCTTTTCAGATATAAGAGGAAAGGCAAAACATCTAAGCTTTAAGTCCAGTTTGAAATTTCCAGTTAATGGGGATTTGAGGGGCCTTGTCATTTGCTGTTGGTCCACTGTTTTATCAAACCAAAAATTTGAGAACCCAGCTTCATAATTTCAACATTTCAACTTCAACATTTAATTGTTAGTATAAGGAAAACAAACATGTTTTCCTTATACTAACAATTAAATGTTTTAACTTTACTTGTTTTTAATTATTTTTTGTGTTTTAATGCTCTTAGTGGTTTATCTGTTCATTTGACTTAATTGTAAAGCATTCTGGTCAACTTTTACATTGGGATGGAAGGATGATGGGAGGGTTTAGGGATTTTCAAGATGACAAATGGGAAACACCAGAGTCAACAATGGAGATGACCTGAAGCCCACGGTCAAAACAACCTGGGCTTCCTGAACATCCCATCCACAGGCTGATAGCCTTCATGTCACACAGCACTGATGCTGTAGTTCATATAATAGCAGCTCAGAACAAGTCTTGCATACGAAAACAGTACATGGGCATGCTTTTTGGTACACCAATGTTTCTATATTAAAAATCTTTTTTATTGGACTTTATTTTTTAAACTGAATGTGTTTTGGTTTTTTTTTTTAGCTGTAAGTCATAATCACTAAAATCATCAGAAATAAACCCTTTAAACATATCAGTCTCTGTGTGTCAATCTATTTTAGTAGCACTAAACTGAATTTGTGAAACAATTTGACCATCAATAATTTGCTAATTGAGCAAGGTGCATCTGTAGAAGCAAAGAGCGCTCACCAAGTGGGGGACCCATTGGTCCCCTCCCCTGACCTGGCAGAGGTGCAACTCTAGGTGCAGCAGAACCTGTGAAAAATTATGGGAGAGCAGAGATAAACCTAAAATCAGAGAAGTGTTCATGCTGCTTAAAGACATTTGCAAATGCCTGAAAGCCTTATTGGTGTGCATGTAGCACAGTGTGAACATAATAAAGTCACTCACGGAGTCCTTTAAAAGCAGGAACCAGATAGGGTTCCTTGAGAATCACCTAAAAGCCAGAAGAGAAACAGAAAAATGTCAACGTTTATATACACTGCTCAAAAAAATAAAGGGAACACTTAAACAAAACAATATAACTCAAAACTCCTGTGAAATCAAACTGTCCACTTAGGAAGCAACACTGATTGACAATCAATTTCACATGATGTTGTGCAAATGGAATAGACAACAGGGAGAAATCTTTGGCGATTAGCAAGACACTCAATAAAGGAGTGGTTCTGCAGGTGGGGACCACAGACCACTTCTCAGTACCTATGCTTTCTGGCTGATGTTTTGGTCACTTTTGAATG
>JAHUTJ010010126.1:0-15605 GCA_036250325.1 Characodon lateralis
CAGTCTGCTCTGTCCCTTCTTGTAGATGGCTTCACAGTTGCATCTCCACTCCAGTCTGTTGTCCAGGTGAACACCGAGGTATTTATACCCCTCCACCATGTCCACTTCTTCTCCCATGATGGAAATGGTGTCTGACCTATTTATGTTCCTCTTAAAATCTACAATCATCTTCTGTTTTATTCACGTTCAAGATGAGATGCTTGTTTCTACGCCATGCCACAAAGCGGTCCACCACCTTCCTGTACTCATCTTCTTGTCCATCTCTGATCCACCCCACGACTGTCACCTGCAGTATTTCTGCAGATGACAGGAAGTTTGAGGTGTACAGAGTGAAAAGGACTGGTGAGAGTACAGTCCCCTGTGTTGCTCCTATGCTCCTGACTACCTAATTACACCAGATGACAGTGGGTTTGTTGAAGCAGATGTATGATGGCATTTTCAATACCACAACAATAAGCAAACTGACGGGGGTCCTGATAGTTTGCTTGCTTTCTCAAGTGGGCCAACGGGAGTCTCCCTAGGACCTTCATGATGTCGGATGTCAGGACAACAGGTCTTTAGTCTATTGAGGACTGGACTTTTCTCCTGGGGCAGGCTAAGGCTAAATACATGCTCTAGAATCCCACAGAGCTGCTCTGCACATGCCTTCAGGACTCTAGGGCTGAGACCATCTGGACCTGCAGCCTTATTCCGGCTGAGTCTGTCCAGCTGCAAGATTGCAGATTGAGATCTGATTTGCCTAGAGGAGGTCTTGCTTTAGAGATGTATGAGTCTAAAATCACCAGAAATGGCCACAAACGCATTGGGGTGTTGTGTCTGTAGCTTAGCAACAACTGAGCTGATGACATCACATGCAGTGTTAGCAACAGCTAAAGTTGGGACGTGTACTGTTGCCAAAATAACACTGGTGAACTCTCTAGGTAAATAATATGGACAAAAACTTGTTAACAGTTCAATATCTGGACTGCAGAGATGACACTACACAGTTACATGTCCTGGATTACACCATCTGTTGTTCACAAACAGTGCTAGTCCACTTCCTTTGCTGCTCCTCTTTAAATCTCTGTCTGCTCGTATGGTCATAAAGCCAATACTCTGGCTGTGTCCTTTGCAGGGCTTGGAGTTCATCCAAATTGTTTCCCAAAGATCTCACACTGTCCATCATAATCGATGGAAGAGATGGTTTAAAGTTCCTCCTTCTCTCTCTTCTCTTCATTCCTGCTCTGCATCCACGGTGCCTCCTTTTCAACTCAGTGATTTGGGGTTGTAGTTCAGGCATGATGTTAATCAGCTGCTCCCGGTTGTAAAAAAAAACACCTTGTTGCTATGCTTATGCATCATAACAAATGTTGAAAAGTAAAAATGTATCAGCAAAAAAAATCCTTCCAATACCGGAGAGGATAAACGTCCAAAAAAAATACATTTGTATCCACAACAAGAGAAATTTGAGTTCTTATAAAGAAAATATCAGAATCAAAGAAACAGAGCTACTCCAACATGCTGCCGCCTTTAGCAATGCAAGTCTAAAACCTCTGTATAACTTGATATCAGCAACAGGCTCATTTTTACATTGCAGCAGTAACGCCCTTTCTTGCAGAATGTATCGGTCATGTTTTGTTTTAAAGTTCTAGAAGCATTTATTGGTAAAAACACAAATTTTGCCCCTTTGTATTGGATTCAGTTCTGTCACTTCTAATAATCTGTTATGATTAACCAAGACAATAGTAGTGTTGTCTATGTGTAAGCCATCAATTTAATTCTCCAAAATTAGACAAGGGTCAGTTTCCAGTACAACTTTCCATCATACTGTTTGTGTGCTCTGTCAGCTGTTTGGAGGAATGAAGCTCTATTAAAACATTCAATAGAAGTTAAAAAAAGCTGACACTTTTCAGATATTTTTATTTGCAAATAACCATTGACTGTGATTTTAAACAGTCACTGTCAAAAAACTAAATTTTATTTATTCAAAATAAATACATCATAGTAATAATGAAAACCATTCTCTTTTAGCAGCCTTAGAATTTGTTACTTTTTTTTATTTCTAAATATGTCAAAAATAACTAAATATGTCCATATAAAGTGGAAATACAGACGATGCAGGAATGAGTTATCAACAAAATTAAACATACAGTCACAATTTGCGATATCAAACCATTTCAATTTGGTGCAGTTTGGACAAGGTATGTCTTAACCTGGGTTCCTGATCAGGGCAAGCTTAAAAGATCAGTACTTGTTGGTGTGGCCATCTATGTCTGCACAGCATGCAAAACTTCATTACAGAATGTCCACAGTATTTTGTTTTGTTGATCTAACAAATCATCTGCCTTTCCCCTAAAAAGAAAAAGACCATTTATCCCCCTTAGTGATGGTGTTCATAGTGAGAGAGATTGTATTGGCTGCTTCAGCCTTCGGTCTGTTATGTGACCTACTGCTTGGGGAGACTTCTGCAGAGAGCAGCTGAAACCCTCGTCAGCAGATTTCACAACAGTCAAGGTCAAAACGCTAAGAGTACAAAGCGGGAAAACAAACTTTTTCCAAGTTTGAACTGGTACTACATTAAAATATGTAAACAGCCAAATTACTGAAGCTTATCAACACAAGAGTAAACATGCTAGTGATAGCCTAGGACTACAGCAAACTGCACAACATGAAGCAGCAAGACGTGAGTGAAGTAAAGACTATAGCTGTATATACGTCAAATCCAGGACATATTTGGTAACTAATGATTAATTTGCAGCTGAGACAGGTGTGTTGAGGATCAATGTGCTGCATATATGTTGAGCCACAGTGCACCCTCCAAATGCTTAATCTCAAAAGGCTCTGCTTGGGACAAGGAACAAAACAAATCTTGATCGGGACATCTCTGATCTGAATTGTAGAGCTCTCTGAATGAGTATTGTTTGGTGCTGCAGATGCCTTTGCAACCTGATCTCTCCAGCGTCTATATTACCCTGTATCATCATTACAAAGTCATTGTGTGCACAGCACGTTGGATCAGCTGAGTATCAGAGAGTTAGTAATCTGATGTGGTGGAAAGCTCTAAACCTACTGAGCCATGGCCAACACGCTGACAGAAAATTATAACCAATTATGTTGTTGTTTTATTCTAAGTTCAAAACATCATCTATGAATCAGGCATAATGAGAACAAACAACAAGCAACTTTGGTTCATTTCATAGCAAGCCACAAAAACTTTAATATCTCCTGCATTTAAGGAAGCAAACAGACACATTTTTTTTCGATCAGCAAAAGAAAAAGATGAGATCTCAGGGAGAGAACTGGGGTTTCTCCGTTTGTAGTAAGTTGTCGCTCCCCCTCTGCCACCTGTTGCTGCACACTGCTTATTAGCTGCCTAAAATAAGGCTACTACCCTATTCCCTCATTTACAGAAAACACAAAATTGGGTGTTTATCAATATTTCCAGTTGTGAAAAACACCCAAGCTCATTGTGTGGAAACTGAAGTAATGCCGCCCATCACTCTCATTAAGACAATACTATTTTGAAACTACAGGTGTCAAGCTGTCAGTGAAGCCGCCGCCTGCAGGACCACAGATGGCCAGACTGGCTAACCAGCTAATTTTAGCTTGGTACAGTTGTGTTACTATGCAAATAGCAAAACATACAACTAGATAGAGATGGTGTTTATTCTAGATGTTCCTAAGTCTCTGTCAATGAGTCAATGTAATATAATTGTTTCTCGTGTTTTAAACAGTTTGGTACATCCCTCAGTTTTTAACGCAAGGTTTGGTGCATTTTAAGTTCATTTCATTCAAGAGAAACAACCCAATGTTTTTGTCTTTCCTGCGACAAGGAACAATACATTTAGGGCTGAAACAATTAATCTGAATAACCATGATTAATAGATTAATGAAACAATCGCTAACTATTTAAGTAATTGAATAATCGTTAACTGGAGTCAGGGACGTGCACAGATAGACACTAGGTGGTGCTTGAGCACCTGCCCTTTTATTCTATGGACAAAAAAGTGGCCTCCTGAAATTTTTTTTTTTTTACAGTGTATAGTGTGAGGCCCAAGGTACCATTTCCGAATTTAAAGACCTATAATACCAGTGCCCCACGTTTTTGAAATTTTGAGCGACAACTACAACCCCGCCTCACCCACGGACACACATGCCCCACCTCGTGTGTCTCAGACGGGCTGCGTGCAGAGCGGAGAGTTGGACCTGCGCTGGTCCAGCTTACCTCTTCTCTCCTCCCCTCCGCCGTCAGATAGAGCCCTGCCCTGCCGACAGGCCGGCTAACCATCCAGGAAACAAACAAAACGAATATACTTGCTTCCTGAACTTCAGATGGAAAAAGTTCAAACTTCACCTGCCACCATTTTATCTAAACAGAACAGGCCAATCAATGGCATACCTTTACCCGCTATGTCTTCTACGGCCGCCACCAGGCGCCAGGAGAATGTCTACGATTTAACTCTTAGATTAAATTAGAAGAAATAAATAAATTCAAATCTATCTCATAGATGTCGGTATTACATTTGCTATTATGGTCCATGATGACTTCTGTTTGACTCATGTTTTTTTTTTTTTTATTGCAAATACGGCCAAATGAGCTGGTTAACATTACAATTCATACACTACTAAAATACCTTTAATAAAGTTCAGTAAATGCAGACATCTTATCAGTTCTCAGGACTTGTAATCTCATTCATTTTTATTCTCTAAGAATAATTTCTGTCATATATCACACTGGCTACATGCAGAAGTATAGATGATTCTTCTTATGATCATTCTCAGNGCAGACATCTTATCAGTTCTCAGGACTTGTAATCTCATTCATTTTTATTCTCTAAGAATAATTTCTGTCATATATCACACTGGCTACATGCAGAAGTATAGATGATACTTCTTATGATCATTCTCAGTCTTCATTTTGACTATAAAGTTTATAACTCATTTTCTGGGTATAGTTGATTCACACTGTAGAATGGTCACTGGTTCCTCACATTTCTGAAGATAACTCATTTAGTGTGACCTACCTGGTAAATTTGGCTGTGTAACCTGCTTTGCTACAACATGAGGTTATTTGGTGCAGAAGATATTTTGTAATTCAACTACAGAATGATATAGTCAAGACAAACACGTTGTGCTCAGTGTGTAAGAAGAAAGAAATTTGACTCAGGAAGTTCAGGTTAAAGGCTGGTTGTGAGTCACTAATCTAACTTTTAATCAATCTAATTTGTTGCCTTAGTAATCTTAAGAATTTTGTAAAATGCATTCTTGGTTTGAGTTTTCCTGCGTGGTCATTTCCCTAGATCCCACAGGACGCAGCTTGTTTTGGGGGTGCTTAGTAATACATATAAATTATGTTCATCCTGTGCCTGTAATAAATCTCACAATACAAAGGCAGCCGACAGCTCCATGTGCCGCACAAGGTGCCCTTTTTTTCCACTTGAGCACCTGCCCCCCAATATTTCTGTGCACGCCACTGACTGGAGTATACAGACTCTACAACATGCCATTTGCTTGAGAAAACAACCCACTCAAAGCAGTAATTGAGCCAAAACTGTGCAAAAATATATACATTTTGCATTTAAGTTAAAAAACCTTCTTTCTCTGTAAATATGTTCTACCCAGAAGTCCTCAAGTGGCATAGCGTTAGCTTCACCTTGTTCAAATTCTGTAAAAACAATCTACTATTAACCACCTTTTGCAAAAAGGAATACAGAAATTATTCCGGTTTATCATACCATGAAAAACGTACACCATCCCGTGTCTAATAAAGCATTCAAGTTAACGGTGTAAAGTCCTCATAAAAAAATAACAATATGGTTCAATGATGGCATCACAGATACCCACCGATTACAGGGCAGCACCCGGACTAAATTGGGTTTTTGGTTGGCTCTGCTTGTTTTTGCAGGGCGACTGATTTCTGGTCAATATGCTGTTCTGAAATGTCAACTCATTTTATCATCCCTTATATCATCATAATAAATGCAGTGGTAGAAACTACATAGGTATGAAACATCTGATCATTTAAAACTGTTGAAACCAAAGGGCAGTAGTAGAGGCTGGCAAATAAATTAGCCAGTCAATTAATTAAAAGGGAAACTGCCATAATTCAAAATATTAGTCATCCAGCTGGTTTTAGCGTTCTTAGCCGACACCCAAAGAGGCATGCTGGGGCAGCCCAGTGTAGCTGAGGCTGTCTGAACAGTAGGAGTGGGAAACATGTGACACTACAGCCTCCTGTCAATCAAACAGCTGCAGGCAGACCCAGAGGACGGTCAGTGAGACGAGTGTCTGTTATGGCTTCAGAAGGCTAATTTCAGTCTACTAAGTCATGGATGTTTCTCTCCCAAGGGCACATGCTAAATCATGATCCCAGGTCAGCCAAATGAAATGAAAACAACTGAAATTCTGGCCGTAAGTTGCCATAATGTGTGAAACCAAACGGTGTTGTGCTTTGTCACTCTTAAATCTTTCAGACCACAAATCCATTTTTTATATCAGACAATGATAACCTGAGTAAATCCAAGAAGCAGCTTTTAAATGTTGAACTCCAGAGAAAACAAGAAACTGTGGTGAACTCTGCCAGGAGTTGCACTTCTACCAAAATCAACAAGGAATGGCTACAAAAACTGCTGACCAGAACTAAACAAAACCCAAACGCAAGGTTGTCTCGCACTTCAACTTTCTGGAAAGTGTACATTCCATTACAAATGGTTTAAAACTAAAAGCATATCAGAAAAATTATTATACAGACGATTAAAAGAGGCGGTGGTGGTAATGTGATGGTCTACGGCCTGGTTCTTCAGGACCTGAACAACTTGCTGTAATTGCTGAAACTGTGAATTCTGCTATGTACCAAAAAATCCTGAATGAGAATATCCAGCCATGACTTTGTGACTTTAAGCTCAAACACACTTGGGGAGTGTATGTTGTGGACAATGCTCCAAATCACATCAGCAAGTCCGCCTCTGAATGGCACAAGACAAAGGAAGGTTTTGGACCGGCCTAGTCAAAGTCCAGACTTAATTCTGAGTCTTTTACACCGCCGGAGATGTAAAAGAGGCAGAATGAGAAGGGGCGAAGACATGCAAAGTTCTCAAGGTCTGGAGACGAGACCATCTGCAGGGATGACGACTGTAACAACAGAGTTTTATAAACTTAGTATGAATCAAATGTAGGGGCCAGTCAGATAGATCTGAAGCTGAATCCAAGAGCTGAAAGTCAAACAGGCTGCAAACTTATTCCTGACTGATTTGCATCAGTTTTATGGAAGCAAATCGTTACCATATTTCAAATGAAAAAGCATTTCTGAAAATGCACTACTAGTGATGTGAACTTTAGGAACAACTATTCTGCTCCACCACTGACTGGCAGAGACTGCTACACCTGTCATTGAGGCAACACATCCAACCTGATCAGCAGTAATTGTGTAAATAAAACTGTCCAGTTAGAGCCAAATGTTACTGTTTACCTCATTTCAGACTGTCGGACAAAGAACATCAATATCAACTTTATAAACACGTTATAAGCCTAATTTCAACTCAGAGCTGTACTTTGTGGGTGTGTAAAAGAGTCCGAACAATGGTTCACCAACAGTTAAACAATCCCAGTGAGATTTTGTGTGGAGAAAAGCCAGCGTAAGGCATTCATCTTTCATGCTAAAGTACATAATACCAGCCTTTTAATCTACAATCCTAGTGGTAAATTAGTTTGGCAGCGTCGCAGTGGAAACCCACCTCCTCTGCGTGTTTTCTCAGCGCTTTCTCCCGTTCATACTGAGTGACAAGTTGCTCGTTGTCCTCCTTCAGCAGCTCCAGCTCCACGACGTGCTCCTTGTTGGCGGCGAACACAGAGTCCAGGTTCTCCAGAAGCCCGACGATCAGCGGCATCAGATCCTTCACCACGTCCTCGTCGTACTTCTCGATGAGCCGCTCGAACTCTCGATATATGGAGCTGGCCAGACCAGCGACCCGCTCGGACATCACGTCCGAGTCACCAGAGTCGTCCTGGTAGAGGACTACTTCGTCCAGCTCCATGTTTTTTAAGCCTCCACTTCACTTCTTACTCAGCTAACGATATGGAGCTAGCCACAGTCTTGCTGACCGGAGGCAGCTCGCTATTATACTTTACGCGCAACAAGACAGTGTTTTCCCCTTATAACATGGCTCGAAAGTTGTTTCCTGTCTAGAGGAGAGGATGTCCGTCGGAAACAAAGTCCCTACTCCGTTTTCCTAATGACGGCTTACTTAGGAGCCGTGCTAGCCGATTAGCTCGCAGTGTTGGAAAGTCTTTACTTCGCTCCTGATTAGTTTCCCTGTCCAACAGATGAGCTCCTGCTGCTGCGTTCATGTGTGGTCGGGATATTTGGGAACCCAAAGTCGTGTAATCAGCAAAACCGAAAAAGCGCATAAAATACTGAAATACTCGCGATTGAAGAGCAGCTATTCCGACTTTTACTCATAAAACTAAAATCATAATCTTTTTTGGTCATATATAGATTGGTCATGGTGAGGGGACGTCTGAAAGGCGGGAAGAAAGTGCGTCAAAGAAATCAAAGCTGCGGTATCAAAAAAGTTCAAGATATTTGCAACTTTATCTTGTTCTTTTGAATATAACATGTTACATTTCTGCTCGTTTTTAGCTAAAATTTCACTTGCAGTACAAATAGGCCATACACTCTGTAATTTGCTAACTTCACTGTATCGTATATTAAAACAACAAACAAGAGTGGGTGTATTTTTAACTGCATGGCTTTAGAGCGATGCTTTTTACGTCTTCTAAGATTTGAAACAAGGATTTCCAGCATCCACTGAACATATGTTGGTGACTGAACTTTGTCACATGATCAAATACGGTGGTTTAGAGTAAACAATCTTCAAACCGGAAAAACCTCGTAATTAGCCATCCTAAAATACAGTGTAGCAGAAGTATTCATACCCCATGAACTTTTTCACATTGTGTTATGTTATAACCACAAACGGCAATGGAATCTGGAGTGAAAGAACAATTATACGTGTACATTTTATTTTTCATTTTTACGAGTAAAAATCTGGAAAAGTACGGCATGCATTTGTATTGATCCCCAGTCTCAGTACTGTGCAGCCTCTAAAGGGCGAATACGGGCATTGTTTCCAAGAAAGAACTTGTGGAAAACTGCAAACAGGACTTTTTATGGTTTTCTTCATGTTGGCCTTCCATAAAGGCAAGATTTGTGGAGTGCACAGCTAATAGTTGTCAACAGATTCTCCCACCAGGGCAGTGGATCTCTGCTGCTCCTTCACAGTTAAAAGCCTCTTGGCTGCTTCCCTGATTAACCCTCTCCTTTTGCTGCTTGTCAGTTTATTTAGATGGCCATATCTTGGTAGGTTTGCAGTGGTACCATACTCTTTCTGTTTTCTGATGATGGAATGAACGATGCTCTATGAGATATTCAAAGCTTGGGAGATTGTTTTATAATGTATATTAATGCGTGTACCTGTTTAAAAGTTTTCTGTTACCTTCTCCCCGACCTGTCTGCCGTGTTCCTTGGTCATCAAGTTGCTGTTTGTTCACTAATGTTCTGTAAGAAACCTCTGAAGCCTACTAAGAAAAGTTGGATTTTTGCCAAGTTTAAATCATACACAGATTGACTTTATTTGTTAATTCAACTGCATTTGCTTTTTCATGGTACTAGATTAATGGGGAACAAATGTAGCTGCAAGGACCATGAAAACCATGTATAATTTTTGTCCCCTTCACAATTGTGCTCGACAATGAAATACAATGCAGTTTGTATTTGTGATGTAGCAAAAATGTTTAAGGCGTATAAATACTTTTGCAAAAACTATATTCTCACATATGATCAATAAACTCGTTATTCGAGTGTTTATTGGCTTAAAGTCAAATCTGACCTGGTATCATGAGCATGCTGGAGATCAACAGGCTGCTGACCCTGAGATCACAGTTCGTCACTGTAGGAGACTGGAAATAAAGCAAAGGGGAGTGTACTTCACGAACACTTTTATTTGCATTCAGGTTTCAATGCATTCCTGGTAGGGTATGAAAGTTTCAGAGACAAAAGTTTCTTTTTAAAAGATATGTCAACATCTATAGCAAGCAGATAAATTCCAACAAAAATGCACAATCTTTAGACTTTTTACTTCCATTCATGTTTGAGTTTAGTGTAACTGCAGCTCTGAACTTCATTTAGTGTGGTTCTGTAAAGATCTGCTCTCCTTTTCATTCTAAATTATGCGTAGGCACTGTTCACCCTGCTTCAAAACAAAAAAGACAAGACACCCTAACTACAGTTATCACGCAACAACAATATGAATACTCTTATATTTTTTTTCCCATCCAACCAGAAAGCTCTAAAGCCGCCCAAAGCAACAGGCCAATCTTTATCAAGCGCGCACCATTCAAACAAAACAAAAACCAAAAACACTGACATTTACAGTTGAACTGCAACACAGCCACATTGTAAACACAACATTCAACTATCATGGCATAAAGTCGCTCATGGAGTAACTTAAAATAAAGCACAATTTTTGTATTAAGTCATTAAAAGTGCAATTGAAAAAAATGACTCTGTGCTCCTATGGGTTTTCTTTTTACAAATCAGGCAAAGCTCCACGGATTCAAATATCCCATCATCATCACAATCCGATGATTGTACAATTGAGAAGCTCAATAAACAAGTACTCGATCAAAAGATATCAAGAAATACTTGGGATCACCGGCTGGGAAGTAGTGGGCACTTTCCTCGATTGGATGTAAACATGTGAGTAAAAGTCAGCTTGGAGCACGGACATGAAGAGGGAGGCTCTTTTTAGTGCATCTCACATAGAAGTGTGCGGGTTGTTGTTTAACGATGACGGGCAGAGGGAGAAGGGGCTGTCACTGCAAAGACTGTTCAGGGCTCGAAGCACGGCGTCGGGCATGTGATCCACGAGCATCCTGGGGCTGATCAAAATGCCTCGGAACGCCATTTCGCTGGACCAGTCGGCACGGTACCGAACTTGGGAGAAACAGGATCTGTGGAAAAAAACGACAGAAGAAGAGCAAGTTGGTGAAAATATACTCGACGGGTTTTTTTTCAGCTGTCCTGTGACGTAGGGACAAGAACTGTTCATATGACTGTCAGCATCTGTAATCATCCGAGGCTGGAGGGTTCTCTGGAGAAAAATAAAAATCCTGGGAGCTTGATAAGGAAACACTTGGACAAAGCGGGGCATTCAATATCCACCAAAGCGGCCGTGTGATTCTGTAATCCTCTGACTTTTCTCTAAACAAACATTTGTTTTAGCAAAGAGATGAAAGCAGACTTAAGTTTTAGAGGAATATGAACTATGATTTAGCTAAAAAAGAAACTTGGCTCAGAAAGGGCACAGAGTGGAAAAGCTGACCTTAACTTTACAGAATCTCCCATTTCCCTGTGATAAGATTATGCAGCATCAACAATTTTCAGGTGTTTTGCAGGGATTTTCTGAGTTAGACTAAAATAAAGCAGAGGATAACTGTTTGTGGAGGAAAAATGATAGATGCATATTAGTATTAAACCCCTTTATTTTGATACAATGTAATATAATCCAGAGCAGCTGATTACCTTTTGAAGTCATCTAATTAGTAAATAGAATCCACCTGTGTGTATTTAATCTCATTATGAATACATCTGTGCTGTGAATTGTAAGAGGTAGCTCTGGAGGAGCTGCACAGATTCACAACTCAGGGGGAAATCTGTCAAGAGGATAACTATTCGTCCACAAACTTCACAAATTGAATCTAATAGCCTATATGCACAATGCAACACTGCCCATCACCAAGAACATACCAGCCCTATACTGAAACATGGTGGTGGTAGCATCATGCTATGGGGATACATTCCTTCAACTGGGACAGGTTAACTGGTCAGATATGATCGAAGGAGGGATGGGGGCAATCCAGGAAGAAAACCTGTTATGGTTTAGATCAGCGCATATTCGTGTGTTAAAATGGCCCAGTCAAAGTCCAGACCTCAATCCAATTAAGAATCTGCGGCAACATTGAAAACCGATGTTCACAGATGCTTTCCCTCCAATCTGACTCGGGTTGAGCCATTGGTCAACGAAGAATGGGCCAATGGGGGAATGTAAAGTCAAGTCCAAAAGTTTTGGTTTTGTTGTTGTGGCTCTAACATTTTTACATTATATTTATGTTTACTGAACACCAACTAAACATAATTTAAATAAAGTAAAAGGCCTTATTAAAGAATATATGACATTTATGTTAAAACGCATCTTTCAGCGTTGATTATTCTTTAGAACCTCTAGAAGTTCTTCTGACATGCTGGATATGACCCTCTTGGCCAAATCTTGAATGATGTCCAGAAGCCTTTTTCTCTGCAACTGAACCTCTGCTGTTCAAGTTCTCGATTGCCTAGAAAAAGGGTTCTTTCATCTGGAAAAATCTCAGCAGCAGTTTTCCTGCCATGTGAGATCATTCTGATACAAACTGATGATGGCTGCACACTTTTCATTGGAGGTTGCTCAAACAAAAGGACAATAATTTCAAGTGCTAATTGTTTACAGTGCACAGGAATAAACTTACACGAGGTTAGCATGACACTGAAAACTAAAAGAAAAAACGGAAAACTTTTTGTTCTAAAGTAAACATTTTAACCTAATAAAGCTCTTTGCAATTAAATACTTTACATCTGAGTTTGCAAAACACGACTATGTCTGTGTCACTGCGACATATTTTCACCATGGGTGTAGTTAAAAACAATTTAAGAAAATATGAAAATAAAAATGCATATTTTCTTCAGAAACTCTGTCAATCCTATCCACGGTGTTTGAAGCCCGGATCAGCTGATGTTCATTCACTAACCAGCGCTGAGATGCAACGCCGGAGGTTATTTACAAGTCGAGTTACGTTTTATAAATGAAGCCCACAGTTCAGCTTCAACCACATTTACTTTGTGTTATCTTAAGCTCAAGCACTGAAGTCAGCTCAAATCAAATTAGGCGGAGCAAATTTCATCAAAAGGAACGGAGGTGTCAGCTCAGTCCGGCAGATGGATTGGCTGTCATGTGCTGCTTCTGTTGAGGATGGCAGGAAGAGACATCAGAATTACTCCAGCTTAAAACGATTTCCATCTTTGGTGCCATGACTCGAGTGTTTAGCGAGGTACTGTATCATAAATGTAAATAACACCTAACTTATGCCAAAAACAAATTATTCATACCCATTAAACTTTTTTTGAAATTTGTCTCATTAAAAACACACACCTGTGTATTTTATTATGATTTTACATGACAGATCGACACAGAGCAGTGCTGCTCGTACCCGTTTTGTTCTACAATGTGTGCATCAAATCCAAGCAGCACTATCTAGCTGCTGCATTGAGCTAAATTATCGCTTAATGCAGACCATTGGAATGTATGCCAAATCACTGCAATGACATGAATATGCCTCCTTTATGTCTACTGAGATGACTGTCACCACATACGCTGAGGTTGTTTCCAGCAGTTTTTTTAGGTATTTTATGAGGCTAAATGTCAATCAGTTTCATCGCTCGGATTATACCACAAAAGCTCAAACTCATCAATTAAAAAACTTTGGGTTAAATAAAGTGAATCGAGTCACATTTTAGTGCATCCAGGTGAGTTTTAGGACTTTGAAGTTTGTTACTGTCGATTAAGAAAAACTTTGCATGGCTGCCGCACATTTTCACAGCAGGGCAAAAGTTTGCATTAATTACCAAACGCTTTCACACATTCGGTAATTAATGCCGACTGTTATACATCCCAAGTTGTACGTGAAACATTGCAGCGCAAAGTTTTTGTGCATAAGCACCGTTT
This sequence comes from Characodon lateralis, assembly GCA_036250325.1. Taxonomy (NCBI): domain Eukaryota; kingdom Metazoa; phylum Chordata; class Actinopteri; order Cyprinodontiformes; family Goodeidae; genus Characodon; species Characodon lateralis. Next base: position 13,794 of record JAHUTJ010010126.1, read on the forward strand.
ATACATGAGGCCCCATGTGAGGGACAACCTTTAGTCACGTATGGGACGCAGCAACCATGTGGAAGACCAAAACTAAACTTTTTGTTGTGGGAAATAATGCATTACAAGCAGAACACACCATCCCCAGGGAGAAACATGGTGGAGGTGTCATCAAGCTTTTTTTTTTTTTAGCAGGGACAGGGAAGACGCTCTGTATAATAAGGTATTTTTCATCTTGTAAGTAATCGCGCTGCGATCTGATACAGAAACCAAACATCCATGGACTAACCTCCGTGACGGCCCGTCCTCTGTGATGTGCAGTATGCGCCCCGGTGGGAAGAGTGGCAAGTGTGCAGCTGTGTGGGCGGGAGAGTCATCTGATGCCAGGCTCTGATAGGACGACGAATGGCGGATCACCAGTGACTCCTCCCCCAGCAGCGGCTGACTCAGCTGCTCCTCCCTTCTGCTGTCCATTTCGGTGGGGAAATCGTCAGGGTCCCCTCCGAACAGCTCATACCAACACCCCTGCAGCAGGATGCGGTACTGCAACACACAGACAGCGATTTCAAATACTGCCAGATATAAAGATACTCTACTGTGCTGTTTATGTCCAGAACAGCTCTCACTTTGGGCTTATTGCAGTTTGTGACTATTTTCAGTATCCGTCTCTTCAGATCCTCCATGTTGGGGATGCTCAGTCTGGGAAACAAGAATGGTTATTGATTCCAACATAGAGTACAGCATAACAGAACAGAAGATTATCTACTGTGCTCCAATGTGGGTCCTGCATTTGTTACCTGGGAACCAGATCCTTCCCCAACACTACTGACACTACAAAGTCCTTGGAGTAATCAGCTAAGGCTTTGCTGCACACAGAAAAAACGTGTACATGTATGAATGTCTATATTAGCAACATGTATGTTTTTTGCAAAATTCTTTAGAAATTCAAGAAACTGAAGAGAAGTCTGAGCCCTGCTTTACCTCAGGAGGCCCCCTGGTGGAGAGAATGAGTAGCACTGCAGAGTAGGGAAGGAAGTGCGCAGCAGGATGGCCAACAGTGCCGCTGTGCCGGCCCCCAGACTGTGACCAGTGACTACCAGTTTATACTCCTACGATTACAGCAAGACACAACCACACTGTTTACCACCATCTGTCCACTCTGACGGTCATCAGCCTGAGCTACAGACACTGACAACTTTGTTGGCTCCCCTGGTAACGATGTGTACAAAGGTTTCTTTTAAATTCATATTTTGCTGCAGTAGCATAATCTCACATAAATAACTCAGGAAAAACCCAGCCTTCAACTTGAGTACATTTATTAAGTGGGGGGGGAAACCCCTTTTTAATGAAAAGAACTGATAGAGATGTAGAAAAGCACCTTATACCCACCTGGGAGGAGGTGTGATGCTGTGGGCATGCTTCTCTTGTAAAGGCCTGGGAACATTATTTTTGAGTCCAAGGTATTGAGAGCTCTTCAAAATAGCAGGAATTTTTTAATAAAAATTATACGGACTGTTTTAGTAAATGTTTAAGTATATATATATATATATATATATACATACACATACACACAGTGCCTTGCGAAAGTACTTGGCCCCCTTGAACTGGTCAACCTCTTGGCACATTTCAGGCTTCAAACATAAAAAAATAAAATTCTAATTTTTTGTGAAGAATCAACAAGTGGGACACAATTGTGAAGTGGAATGACATTTTTTGGATGTTTCAAACTTTTTTAACAAATAAAAAACTGAAAAGTGGGGCGTGCAATATTATTCGGCCCCCTTGCGTTAATACTTTGTAGCGCCACCCTTTGCTGCAATTACAGCTGCAAGT
>JAHUTJ010010127.1:0-15602 GCA_036250325.1 Characodon lateralis
ATAATTCCACGTGTTAATTCATAGTTTTGATGCCTTCAGTGTGAAGCTACAATATTCATAGTCATGAAAATAAAGACAACTCTTTGAATGAGAAGGTGTGTCCAAACTTTTGGTCTGTACTGTATATGATATAAATAATGGGAGGGTCAATTTGACATGTAGGAAAAGCCACCAACAATGCCTAAATCTAGAGTGCTGTGGTTATGTTGTATCCATAAATGTTTTACCTAAATACATTTTCAATACACCCCACATTTGGCTTCATAACAAACAACTTAAAAGTAAACCCTTAAATATGAGCTCAAGGCTCTTCATTCACCTACCTCTAGATTCTGTTAGAGTTATACAGTAACTCTGAGATCCATATCTGTTACGGGCTACACAGCAGTGCTGTCCATACTCCTCAGTGGTGATGTTGGTGAATGTTGTGCCTCTCCCTCTTAGTGTTGCCTGGGTTTTTCTTCCTCGATTAAAGCTTTTGTCTGCTTTTGGGAGACATGCTGCACCCTGGTACCAGACGTAGGTGTGCACCGGTGGGTTAGCCTCACTGCTGCAGGTCAGAGTCACAGGATGATTTTCCTGTGCTCCCATGATAGAGATGATAGTATTTCGAGGTGGGTCTAGAGGAAATTGGTTTTAAAGGACATTAACTTCCAATATTATAAGACTCTTCATTATAAGTCATTTATCATTTTTCTATTTAGTAGTAGACAGAAACATATCTTTAAAACGGTTTTCAGTATAACTAAAGATGACATAGAATCGTTCCATTTCACCTACATTGCACATTGATGGTCAGAACTGTTGATCTTTGCATCTTATCTTCAGTCTGCATTTGACAGTAGTAGCTACCAGATTCACCAGATGTGACTTTACGGGTATTCCACACCTGTCCAACATGTACAACCCTGGTATCTGTCTGATTGTACCATCTGAACTGGCCTTGTGAAGTGGCTGCTGGACTGCAGCAGGCCAGGCTTAAAGCTACACCCTCAGGGACGACATGGGATGGACCTGCTGAAACTGCAACTGCTCTGGAGGAATCTGGTAAAAATAATGGCGAGGAAAGGAACTTGAATGAAAAAATACTTTTTCAGGGCCCTAACTATATGACTATAAAAATAATGAGCAAAATAAACAATTTAAATTTCTTACTACATGTTATTTTTCTAGTTTTAGATCATTAAACCCATCTTAAGGAAACATGTAATGTATACTATGACAGGAAGTGGTTTCAAACTCATTCAGTTGTAAGTCTATACTGATATTATTAACTTAAACATGATCACAATAAAAAGGTAAATGCTTTATTAGTTAATGCTTTAATTAGTTAATTTCAAAAACTGTCTTTTTCTCAAGTTATGACAGAGAATTTGTTAATCTTAAATATTCCGTCATAACTTGAGAAAAAGACAATTTTTGACAATAGAATCTCAAACAGCATTAGCATATGAGCACATTTATGTTAAATATAATTTGCCATTAGACCAGATGTGTAGACTAGAGTTACAAATGTAACAACTTTAGACTTGATAGAATCTTCGACTTCAACTTTTTGGACACATTTCTTAAATAAACTGTTAACTGTGAATTTCCAGCCGGCTTATACTAACTTCCAGATCTACACAACATGCAGTCAAGTTGCAGAAAAGAAATACAGTACAAGAAGTATGGCAATGTTGGAACCAGTCACAGCCATTTAATTTGCTTGCATAAATTGCAGAGTGGTCAAAATGAAATGAATTCCACATCGGTGGACCAAAAAACTATATAATGAATGAAACAATGTCCAACATCCTTCGATATTTGAACTTAATCAGCTTAGAAGCTGTCACTCTGATGTAAACTACCAAAAACAGACAAATCGACCTTGAAATCAGAAAGCTATCTCTGCAGAAGACAAACTGCATTAATGAAGTTACTATCAGTTAAGCAATCATTTCAATAAGAGATACGAGGACTGAAACCTAAAAATACTTAGAGTATGGATACCATTTACACTGAAATGCAATATCAGCACTGATTTTTCTGATGTTTGTTTATTATCAGTTCCACTTGATAGTTGTTCTGGCAAATAAATACACATTTTAAGAAGCATTTATGTATTTTAAGAAAGTATTCGTTACTAAGCTGTAATTAAATTACACGTTTTGTCAAATGACTTGTTTACAGCCCAGAATTAAAAGTTTAGGGCTTGGGAGTTGACTTGTACATCTTGACTTGTGTGGAGGCCTGCATGCCTTGACTTCTGACTTAATTTGAGCACAAAGACTTGAGACCTACTAGAGCTTTGCAAAACAATGATTAGTTCCCAGCTATGAAATACAGACTATAAATGCTTGAGGTTAATGATATTACAGGACAAATGAGGAGATAAAACAACATGAGAAACAAAGAAACCACATAACTGTTACACAAAGGTGTAATAATTATTACCATACGTACACAGAAATGTCTGGTAAAAAGACAAAGAAAGAAAACAGTTCTTCCTAAAATGAGCTGAATTATTTTGTGTCTAGAGAAGAGCTGATCTGCTGTGGTTTCAGTTTCAAAACCTTAAAATGTCCTCACAAAAAACATTGCCCGGTTTCACAAGGCTTGTCACAGTACTTTGAATAACAAAAACAATGTAGGACTTGTTTTTTCTTTGACTGTTTTAACTTTTTACAAGTTATGTAAGGCTGTGGGTCTTTCATGTTATGGTTTTTATGTTGAACTGCCAATGATAAGTTTCAGTTCTGCTTTCTACAAAAAGCACACGGTGTCAAACTGAAGCTTACAAAAAAGAAACGGTTCCTTGTCAACAAAAAACTACTAATACCACTCTGCTTCGGAAATATTTTAGACATAAAATGAGTAAATGTTTTTATATTGTTAGAATTTTATTTAAAAGTTTTACTATATACTATATACCTGTTGTGTTGTTAGCTAACAATGAGACTGACCAACATACTTACATTAAACAATAGCCACTGAAAGAATCATTTAAAGACATAGTAGATTAAAAAAAAATAAATGAAGAGGTGGACAAAACGATAAAAAAACTTTGTAATTTCTTTAGCGTATAATAAATCTTGATAATTAATATTAATTTTGATGACAATAAAATTAACTGTATCAGTAATTTCTTAGTATAAATATAATAGAATGGAGAGAATATTTTCACCTGCTACTAAGAGTTGTATGCCAGTCTGTGGAGGCATCTTCTCAGTTGTGTGGTTGGTGATGAGGTAAAATACATAGGTTCCACTATCTGACTCTTTGAGATCAGAAATCCTCAGAGAGCAGTTCTTGGTTCCTGGTTGTCCCAGGTACTGCACCCGATTCTGATAAGATGGATCAGTGAAGATCCCGGCACTGTGAAACACATATCTGACACAGACATAGGGAGAAACAAACTTAGAAATTTTAATTTTTACAGAAAACTGGCTTGATTTTTTGTTTTCCTGTCATGAGTCATACTTTTCCGTAATGCAGCGACTGTCTCTGAGACACCACATCTCAGACAGAACTTTGTATTCCTGTCCTTTTTCATTACCTCCTGTCTAAAAAAGACCAACTGATTAGATTATAGACAACTGCACCAAACATCACCTGGAAGCTTGTGAGAATAGTTTATTCATTGGAGTTTGCCAACAACCAATCCGTTGTGATATCTAGTTATTCTGAACCACAGGAAGTTCGCACAGAAAGGGATCTCTACTGCAAGATCTCTGTCCACAAGAAACAATGCCTTCTTTATTACCTGTGCAGAGTGCCGCCCATCTGCCCTGACTTCAGAGCTAAGTGTGTAGTCATAGGAACAAGGGAGGACTACTGAAGAACCAACCACAGCACATATGGGACTGGAGGGGAGAAGAACTGACCAATCACCTGCCAGAATACCTGTTCAAGGAAGAATAGGTTTTAAATTACAAAAAATAGAACTGTAAAACAAGTTAATGATCAAACTCAGACAGTCTCACATGGACATTGCTGACTTTGCTTCAATTTACGTGGATGTCCTGTGATAATGCTGGAATACATCAGAAATGTGTTTACCTCTCATACAAAGAATGATAAAAAAACTGTAGCTTTGTTTATGATGTGCCATGACTCCACCGCTGATGTCCTCCTCCCGTTGTCCACCTTCCTGTAGCTTCACCGGCCTTTTCCTCTGTTGCTTTTTAATGTTTTTCTTATGCTCTTCTCTGTCAGTGTCTGTTCACTGTTGTGTTCACTTCTCTGTCTTCAGGGCAGCTTCCCTTTATTTTATTTATCAATAAGGAACTTGGCTGATGTCAATGCTTCCATGTCATCAGAAGGATATTGCCACATAGCCTCAGACTGCTTCTACCTCTGTGTATATAAGGCAGCACACCTGACATGTCCACAGTCACTATTAAAATGTGCTTAATTCGGCTCTCGTTTTCATGTGGGACAGTGTGTCCATCAGCAGAGGCCGGTCACTTCAGAGGGGGAGCTCTCGTGCCCACTTCGTCCTCGCAGGAACGTTTACGTCACTCGCGCCCCTCTCGTGCGCAGCTGAGCGCTCAGAAGGATCAGACCGCGAAGACAAAAAGAAGCGACGAGCTTCAACAGAAAACCTCGTTTTAATTACCCCACTCCACCAAATGTTGTTCTCCTTACAGCTAGAAGCGAGCGCTGGTGGTTTTGGTTGATGCAAACGGGAGGAAAAACTTTGGCAGGAAACGTTGCTTAACTTTTTTCTCTGGGGTCAGTAACCTGTGAAGAGAGGTAAAGAGAAGGGAAAACAGAAAAAAGACGAGATTTACCTGCGGTGGGGCCTTAGCAGAATAATCCGTCGGTAAACAGGTGTTTGTCCTTTCTTTGTCTTTTTTCAAACGGAACTTCCAAAGCATAATTACTTTTGACTTCAAAAGAGAAAAACATAAAACTCCGCCTTGTGTAAAGGAATACAGGTGAGTCACCTTGTGGAAAAAAACGTTCAGCTGGGTTTAAAATCTGTGATTAACTACAGAGTAATTACTAGCTATCAAGTTCATTCTGTTCAAATTAAGGGATTATAACCCGCAATTAAAATAGGCTAAAATGTAATATTTTTAACATTGTCTTACCTTGGACAGTGTATATGACAATTACCTTACTTGATGCTGGAGCTAAGTTAAGATTAATGCCTGTGTTATAATACTTTTAAAATGTTTACACACATCTCCAATAATATTTAGATAGCAACCCCTTGATAACTTACATAGACAGCATGTGGTTTTTGGAGCCATCAGCAAGCTTCTGCTATAGTTCTGGCTAGATATTTGACCAAGATTGGTGCAGCTGATTTAATTCTGTTGGTTTCCTGGGACAGACCTGAATTCTGGTCATAGTTCATGGGTATTCAATAGGGTTGAGGTTGGGACTATTCCTGATGGTTAGTTACTGTGTTTATCCATTCTAAGCAGTGTTTTGTGTTTGCCTGGGATCTTTGACCTCTTGGAACACCCAAATGTGTCCCAAGTTTTAACCGCCAAGCTGTTCAATTGAGAGGAAGTTGAAAAATTAGAAGAAGGCACCTCTGGTTGATGTTTTTGTCCACTTTGAGCAATCCAAAAGGCCCACTGGTAGCAAAACAGACCCTCAGCATGATGCTACCACCACAATGCTTGACAGCTGGTGTAGTGTTTGTAGGTTTTAAAGGCTTGCCTCAATTCCTAATAGCATTTTCTTGTCATAATGGACACATAGCTCAACTTTGTCTTCTCTGACTTTAAAATCTTTCTCTAGAAGCCATTTGATTTGTCCATAAGGGCAGCTGCACATTTCAGTGAAGCTCAAAGGTCTAAATTCTAAATCAGGGGTTTCTTTCTTGGTCAACGTCCTCTCAGTCCAGGTTGATGTTAAACATGATTTAATCTGGGTAGCAACATTGGATTTCCAGCATCTTATAGTTTATGACAAGCTTGAGCCTTGGTGGTTCCTGGGTTGTTTCTAAACATTCTAACCAATTTCCCTTCCTTGAAGGTGACAGTTTGGGTCAGATGAGGGAAACCTGGTCACAGTTATGCGTTCCACCAGGACAATGATTCAAAACGCACATCAAAACTGATTTCAAGATTGATTAAATGTGGTAAGAAGCTTTTGGGATGGCCATGAAGTGAGCCCTACTGAGTTGTCACATATCGAGCGTGAACTATAGAATAAGCTGGTTGAAGGCTATACAGACCACGTGGTAGAGTTATAACTTAGAAAGTGAAACGTTCGAAATATTACTTAGGGAGTATGCATGTATTTGAGATTGTATGTATAATTTAGACCCGGTGAGGGTTAGAGAAAATTCACATTAAATTCAAACCTGTGCACCTACTTCTTGTGTATAAAATTGATTGAAGTTGTATGTTGGATACCCATTCGAAATGGGTAAAATAGGTGTTCTAATAAATCAAAGCTCAGAAGTAATGACAGTCATGCATTTGAGAAAAGCATGTAAACTTATATCCAGCACTGCATAATCCAATATTAGCTTAAGTATTGAATGATGATTAAGGATTTTTAACCTTCTGATAAAAAGTGATCTTAGGTTAATACTTTGTATAAAAGAATAGTCTGCTGCTAAAGCTATCCCCCAGTTACTAAGATTAATGTATATGTGATTGTAACAGGGGGTTTAGTGCTAAATATTTTTTATTAACGTGACACTTAAAATAATATATTTTCTTTGATTTTGTTAAACATTAGTAGTTGCATTATTAATGTCACTTTATTAGAGCTTAGTCGGTCTGTTTGTAAGAAAGTGTCATTGAAATGTTTGTACAAACATGTTATAGATGTGAATTCATATGAACATTTAATAAAAATATGAGTAATGTAGAAAAAAAAGGAAAATGTGAAAGGAAAGTCCTTATTTAATCCTATTTCTCTCTATGTATTTATTTAGTAAATACTTATTGATTAAATGTTTTGTGAGTTGTCCTTTTATGTGGAATATTTTCTAAAGACCTCAATATTACATTACCAGGCAAAAGGGACTGCCAAGAGGAAGGGAAGGGGGGGGGGGGCACTGCCCTCATCATTGTCTACTGCTGCCTTCTGCTTCCTCCTGTGTACAGATGTACGCCGAGAAAGTTGTGACAGAGGGGAAGATGGGTGAGTGACTGAAGTCCTCTACCACACACACACACACACACACACACACACACACACACACACACACACACTGCACATACTGTACATGCACAGATTAAACAGCTGTGCAGGTCATGCTGTTGTCTGTATTTGTGGACAGACATCAGTCCACTTTACAGTTAACGATTAACTGGCCTGTTCAAAACTGCTTTGCTGTCTTTTTGATGTTCCCTGAATTTATCTCTAGCACTTGTTCTTTTAGCTGGGACAGCATATACTTGGACTGGTTGTAATATTTGTCTCATTTAATGGACTTTAATCCAAATAGATGCAATACCATCGGAGCTGGAGCCAAAATCATAGCAAAACACTCATCATGTTTAGAGAAATGACAACATGCAATAGTGAAAATGCTTTATATTCTTTTAGACCGCATCACTGTGCATCAGTTATGGATAATATGACAATCAGCGTTTCCCCCACCATTATCCAAGGGGGGTGTTCCCCACTGCCAACAGGACTGCCTGCCCTCATGGTTATCCAGTGACTGGAGTACATTTACCCTTTTGTTTTTGCATCTATAAAATTCACATAATTGCGCTTACCTTTAATCAGGGTTGAAATAAAGTTGTCTTCACCCAAAAACACTATCTACACTTGCTTGCCAGTTTGTCTTCTCAGTCCTTGTGTGCATGCTCTGATTTACTCTCTGTCTCTGAACAGTAACTGGTTTTCTTAACTTCTGCTGCACAACGGGGGGGAGTCCATCTAGAGTGCACTGAATCATGTTGCGTATAATTAGAGGAAAAACAGTCTAGCTTAGGAGTGGCTCTGACTCTCTTGCTTACTTTGTTTGTTCTGAGTTAGGAATAAATGTGTTGACATTTATTTTTAGAGTTAATGTGTGTTTACATCTTTCAAGACCCACTTATTCATGGCATGGGTGTGAGCAATCAGGGAAACCCACACATGCACAGTAGCACTCAGGCTCATGGTTGTGTTTATTTTGACTTGTTCCTTGACAACCACAACATGGATGACTCAGACGGTCTGCTTTGGCCTTATCCCATTGCATCTGTGGTAGGTCTTTGCTTGATCCCACTATTCCACACCCAGCTCTGCCTTTGATTACCCACAGATTATCTCTGAGTATTCAGTTTGAAAACTCTTTGAAAACGTGATTACTAAAATATTTCCTTCTTATTTGCAAATTGGCTTTAACATTTATGAGTCAGTCTTAATTTCTGCCTCAATACTGTAAATAAGACGAGGCGAGTTGTAATAAGCATCACATGTACCATAAGCATATGCTTTAAGCATAGGAACATGAGTTAATTTACATTTTGTTTGTCAAAGTCATATATCAAAAGTAATGGAGGTAAACCTTTTACTATAGTTTGGACACAGCAAAATATATTGATTGTGTCACAAAAAGTGGTTTTTGGAGTGGACCCAAGTGCAGACAGTCAGGCAGAGGCAACACAGTGAGTTGAAAATGTTTAATGGAAATCAAACAAAAACTTATAAGGCAGGCGAGTGAGCGGATCCTGACATGGAGCACGGACAATAACAGGTCTGGGCAGGCAAGGCAAAGACAGAGACAGTGAACGGCATAGACAGGCTTGGCTCGGCATGGCAAAACTAAATTCTCCAGCAAGGAATAAACAGAACAGAAGGGTATATAACATTGATGGCACAGGTGAAAATCAGGGGACTGATTGGCACGGCACAGCTGGACTGAATGAAGCTGATTACAGAGACAGTGGCAGGGACTGAAAGCAAAAACATGACTAAAACTAAACAAAGATACTGGGAGACTTCTAACAAACAATACCAACAAGAATAGATCAGAGTATGAAAAACACAAGAATAGAATAGAAAGGTAAATGCAGAGAACAGCATAACAACACCAAACAAAAAATATAAGCACAGAAAAATGAACTGATATGGCAAAAACCCTTTAGAACATTACCAGAAATACTACAAATCATGAGAAATTGTAAATGATGAGGAGAAGTCAGAACAGCTAAGAGATTTATCTTTACGACTACAGTTCAAACTATCAAGACTGAACAAACATGTAGAGAAGCCTGAGCTGGGATGAGTAAATCAAATACCTCCTGGATTAAAAAGTAAACTCCAGCTAGAGAGATTTTAGCTCTGTGGCAACAGTTTCAAACCTAGAAACCTTTTCTGTTTCTAACCTTTTAGAAAGTTATCTAGATAACTCACTAGAGACTTCTGCAGCTTCTTCAAAGGTCACACAACATCCTAAATTTAATCAACAAACCGTTAGGTATTTAAAATGTCTTAAATACCTTCAGATTTTCCATACAAGACCTTAGATTTCAATTTGTTTCATCATGAATGTGTTTGGTTGCTCATATATCAATAAACAGTTTCTGTCGGTCTCATAATGTATAACTCCGCCTGTCTGAAGGATTAATTCTTGACCTATCATGTTGAGCTTGTACATACAAACAAGGAATTTGACTCCGGTACACTTTGCTCTCTGGGTTTTTAAATATATTTTAAATATATTTATGCATTTATCTTTATGTCCTTAAATATACACATATACAAATTTGCAACTTCAGTATGCAGTTTTTTGGTACTCTATTGAATGATAATGACCCTAAAAGGTCTTAAACAGTCTTACATTTAACTTGCTAAAACTGAAACAGGAACCCTGGAAAAGATTTTAAGATCAAAGACAAGTAGCAGCTTTATGGCTCGAAGTAAGCAAGCAAGCTCAACATTTTTTTTTTGCAGAAGTTTGAATCTCTTGGAACCTGCCTTTATCCATCTTTTGGAAAAAGTTGACCAGAAGGAGCAGTCGGTGCTGACTGCGACACTCAGCATCACACTGCAGCTCAGTAACTATGGAGTGTTGGGGTCACCCATTTTTGTCGGACTGACTGATTAGGCTGCGTAGTTCAACATGCGCAGCTCAACAGGCAGCTCTGACGTCACCTGGGATTATAAAACCAAACGTTTCGTTGGCATATCCATTTCCAGGGTGTCTCACAGGACGATGCCACCGAGGTGCATATCTGGAGAGACAAAAGCCCGCAGGCGAACTTTACCTCCACACGGCCATTCCCAGAAGAGCTTGAAAGCTGAAATTCACTCCGGCGCAGGTGAAAACTCACAGAGGTGTTTCCAAGGAGACGAGGTTTCATCCTTGTTTTTCAGTCGACTGCAACAGTTCCTCATATTTTCCCCATTTTGGGTGGATGAGAAGTTTATTGTTTTTGAGTTGATCATGGATGTGTAACACTCTGGTCCCCCCCACTGTTTTCTTCATACCTATGACCCATCCTCAAACTGACGTGTACATGTATGAACACAGTTGGCTTGCCACTGCATTTTGCCCCTGAAGACTTGTGTTCAGTGAGGTCAGATATCAAGCAATATCAACTAAAAATCCAAAATCAGCCAGCGAAACTGGATCAGATCAAATAGTTCTGGCATTGATTGTCCCATTTTGGTTAAGAATTTCCCAATTTCTTTTCGAAGACTACAAGCTCTGCAGTGCAGACCCCAAACTGATGCATCTTACACAATATCTCTCTGTTAAACCTGGATGTTGCGGCAACACAGGGCTCTGAGTGAATATAATTAAGCGCCTTTATCAGCAGTTTCATAACATGGTCATATTTCAGATGTTCATACCCAGTTACCTTCTCGTAGGTTTGTTTGTTTTGTCTGTTAGAGCCTCTTGATACTGAAGTCCTTGGAAAAAACCAGTGTATTGGCAAATTAGCCAGACACAGTTGTTTCGTATTCCACTTGTCCTGGAAACGGCGGCCCCCACTGTCAATTTTTCTTTTTTATTTAGTTCCAATTGCCATCTTAGAAATGGGGTGGAAAGGTTAACACGAGGGACATGTGGTAAGAATGTGGCCACAGGTCTCTTGTGCTCCTCTGGTGAAATATAAAACAGCTGTTTTAGATTATTATTATTGATTTCGTAAGCCAACGAGTGCATTATAAAAAAAAAAAAAAAACACAAAATAATATTCAATGCAGAATTGATTTAGCAGTTGCAACAATTCAGTGCATGAATATTTGTAAGAAAGTTTATCTGTGGCTGTGAAAGGACAAAGAAAGTCTCAAACATTTTGAGTGTTTTTAAGAACAATTTAATAGTAGCTCATACAGTAAAGGGATGGTAGGATAAACGAAAGAAGAAATAACTAATGTCACAATGACTGGAACGATTTGTAAATAAAATCATAAAATGACACTGTGCTGCAATGAGAATGTGACCACATAAACTGTTATATGGGTCTCCAGGAGGGAAACAACAGATGTTAAAACATCATTCTTGCCTTAAGTGCTGTTATTAAATTAATTTTGTTTTACAGAGACTTTATGTGTATAAAATCCATAAAACAATATATGTTTACATTTTAGTTAAGTTAGAAACAAATCTTTAAAACTTTTTTATGACATACAGCTATGGTGCTCACTCAAAGTCTTCTTCTCAGTTACTGATGTATAAATTATCTCTGTTTTTAGCTCACATCTTCTAGGCTTTATTACTTTCTTATTATAGAAAATCCAGTTTCTTAGTATATTTTGTTAGTAACTTGTCTGGTTTTACGCTGTGAGTGCATTAGCCCGACATCATATTCATTTTTTCTGCACACAATTTTGGTCTATAAAGCTGATTCTTATTCTACAAATGGGTTCATACCTACAAATAGACACACACACAGAGTCATCTCTGATAGAGGTAGACACAAAAGTATGTTTGTTCTATTTGACCGCAAATAGTGCAGTGTGAGAGACAAAAGCAGGACAGAAAGAAAACTGAGAGAATATTTGGAGTTAGGTAGACACTCCCCTGCTGTTAGACTAAATATGCTGAGGCTTAGGGGTGGAGGGTAGGTTGTGGTATTTCCAACCAAATAGAAGATCAGCCCCAGCCTTGGAATGTACTGCTGATAATTTGTGGAGCGGGTCACTATTATTATCGACTATCACTATTCAAATACACACCGTGTTCCCTCCTGTTTTATTTCTTATTTTACCTGTTTCCTGTCAGCTTGTTCCCCAGCTCTTTAGGACCCCAGAGCACTGTTAATCATAGTTTCATGCTGTTATTATGTTAGATTATTGTTTGAGAGAGGGCAGGTACTGAAATAGAGGAGCATACAAAAGGCCCAATAAGGAGACTGGAGGAAAGAGCAGACTGGGTGCAGAGGGAGGCTGTAGCAGGTTGAACATGTTATGTAACTTATGGTGAGTATAAATATAAATTTGAAAGACGGTTCTTTGGTTTACAGAAAGCAAACAGATTTCGACAAGGATTTTAAGAGTTTAAGCAGTGTCATTACAGGACAGGTGCATTTCTGTAGATAAGCATATTATTTAAAAGTTCATTTATTTCAGTTATTACATTTAAAAATTTAAACTGAAATTCTGTTTCTTACAGTATTCCATAGAATCAATGACAATGCTATGAAAAACAGAAATGTTTTGTTACGGCTTGCATATAACTGCTAACTTGACAGGGGTCAAGTTCCCAAAGAAGGTAATCCAGAGGTCAAGGCTAAAGAAGCTCTCTGTTCTCAGAGTGCTGTATCCATGCATATTAATGGAAAGTTGAGTTGAAGGAAGATGTAAAGTAGAAATGGGAACAGAATCCAAGTTCCTTGAGATCCAGTGAGACGTTTCCCCAGTTAGTGATGACCTGAGGAGCCATGACAAGGGAGATGCAGTAATGAGATTGTGCAATCAGTGTACATGTGTTTTGTTTCCTATGTTTTTATTTGATCTTTTTAAGCTTCTATTTTTCTGTTTTACTTAAATTACTTGTTGTACCTGCACAGACCAGATAGCTTTTTTCTCAATTCTGTTGTACTTGTGACAATGACAATAAAGGATTTTTTATTCTTCTGATCTGCTTTTGTTGTTCCACTGAGTCAGCACAGCTGTCTCCCAACACATTTAGATAATATTATCCTTCCCTCTGCCAGCAAACTCTATGGAGCTGCTGATTTCATTGTCCAGCAGCAGTTGGCAACTGCCTACAGTGCCGATTGTTCCAATAACTGGTTTAATGACCATTCCGTCACTGTGTTCGATTGGCCAGTGAACTGGCTTGATTTGAACCCCTGTGATAATCTGTTAAGAATTGTGAAGAGGAAGATGAGAGACATCAGACTCAACAACGCAGACATGTTAAAGAACGCTTTTAAACCAACCTGGGCTTCATTAACACCTCAGCAGTGCCTCAGGCTCCCTCTGAGTACATATACTCTACAGTACATGGACATTCAGAAAGTTAACATTTCTGCATTAAAAATCTGAGGTAATATTCAAATCTGAATGTATGGTTTTCAATAACTTTAAATGATCAAAATAACAAAATAAACACAAATATATCATTCTTTGTGTAACAATATGACATCTTGTTGTAAACTGCATTACTAAAAAAGAATGAACTTTTTGATAACTTTCTAATTAAATGTAGTAAGGCTCCCTTTGTGTACATTTAGGCATCAGTTATTATGACCAAGCTGTATATCCTTGCCACATTGGTTTGTTGTTATTATTTGAGATGTTTCTTTTACCACATCAGAGTGCAGTAATTTAAGGTAGATTACTGTTGTTATGCAGCCAATATAAATTGTCCAGTCTTTAATTTTGTTGAATAAAAACTTGGAAAAGAATGTTTTGGGATTTTATGCAGCATATTGATGAAACATTTCAAAATCAAAATCTGTTTGATATTCTAAAGTTTTTAGGAGGAAGAGATGAAAAATGATGTAAGATGTCAGTCAGTCATTTTCTACTGCTTATTCCATAGTGGGTCGCGGGGAAGCTGGTGCCTATCTCCAGCAGTCTATGGGCGAGAGGCGGGGTCACCCTGGACAGGTCGCCAGTCCATCGCAGGATGTAAGATGTATAAAAAAATACCTTTTTTAGCCTATGAGGGAAACAACATGGGAGCCCTAAACAGGATTACGCAGATATAGAAAATGAAGCTATATTAAATTCAGCTGCAGGCATCCCAAGCTTTTCTAGACATTTTAAGAGAATATTTTGGTGTTTTTTTAGTTTGATCATCACAGCTAGAAAGGTAGAGCAGTGATTCCTTTCTCTAGATATTTTTATAAGTAAAGGTAATTTGATGCAATTTATACATTTTTGAAAATCATGGATTAAAACGATTGTGGCATTGACCATAACGTATCGAATCTCACTGCTGTTGTTCCCCGGTTCAGTAACTCTTCAGTATTCCAGAGAACATTTAGGCTTTTAAACTGGCTGCAGTTCTTTAAAGTAAAATAATATACTCACTCTGTTTTCCCCCAGCTATGTAAAACTGTGTGTCAATGTTTTTGTGCTTTTGTCACCTTATTTTAAACATTTAAATTTGATACATTGTGGATCCTTCTCACACTAGTCCTTATGTACATAGCAGTTTACTTTTTGAGGCTTTAGTTTCTTCATATGTGGAAGACAAAGTTTGGTAATATTGGCTGTAATGAGACATTTATGCTCACAGGTGTTTGACCCACATCCTGACTAGGTATTTAAGGTTGGGTGTAGCCACTGGTCGTTTAATGTGAATAAATTTGTGCTTTAGAATCTTCATGTAACAATGATTTGTTTGCTCTTACTAGAACAATTAGGAAGTGTTAAAACCTTTTTTGTATATCTTGTTTTTGTGCATGTTTTACTCCAAGCGACAGCAGAGAATTGGGTACAATTCTCATTCAGTTATGGCACTAAGTGAGGACTAAGGATACCTGGTGGTGGAGCTCTTAGTAAGAACTCAGATGATGTTGGAGACAATATGAAGTTGAGACTAAGATTAGGAAGTGAGAGGATTTAATAGTTTGGCCAAATTTCAAAATATGCCTTATATTCAAATCTAAAGGTTTAGCCAACTGAGAAAATTTAGACAATGAATTCAAATTCAAAAATACTTTATTAATCCCAAAGGGAAATGAAATGTTGTTGTAGCTCATATTATGGAGGTTTCTTCAAAGAGCCGTTGTAGATGCTGATGGCTGTGGGCAGGAAGGATCTCCTGTAGCAGTCTGTCTTACAGCAGATCTGAAGAAGCCTCTGACTGAAGACACTGTTGTTGTAGGACAGTCTCATGAAGAGGATGCTCAGGGTTCTGCATAATTTTTGTCATTTAATTTGCATAATGACCTCAGAGGTTCCAGACGAGTCCCCAGAACAGAGCCAGCCTTCTTTATTTGGTTGTTGAGCTTTTTTAAGTCCCTGGCTCTGATGCTGCTTCCCCAGCAGATGATGGCAGAAGAGATCACACTCTCCACAACAGACTTATAGAAGATATGCAGCATCTTGCTGCAAACCCTGAAGGACCTAAGCTTCCTCAAGAAGTACAGTCTGCTCTGTCCCTTCTTGTTGATGGCTTCACAATTTCATCTCCACTCCAGTCTGTTGTCCAGGTGAACACCGAGGTATTTATACTCCTCCACCACCTACACATCTTCTCCCATGATGGAAATAGTGTCTGACGTATTCCTGTTTCT
>JAHUTJ010010128.1:0-15595 GCA_036250325.1 Characodon lateralis
CATGTGAAATTGATTGTCAATCAGTGTTGCTTCCTAAGTGGACAGTTTGATTTCACAGAAGTTTGATTTACTTGGAGTTATATTGTGTTGTTTAAGTGTTCCCTTCATTTTTTTGAGCAGTGTATATAAGCTTTATTATTTTATTTATTTGTTTACTTATTACTGAGGGTAACACAGCAATTTTGTTATGTTCTAGAAACATAATGACAAATAAAATCTTATCTTATATGTATTTATATCTATAACACTTTAAACGTAAACACAAAACAACAGTGGGCATAATGAAAACTATCAATTAACTAATGACAACCCTAAAGTAATAAAAAAAAAGCAAAAAAAAAAGAAAACTGACACTCAGATATTTAGGACTAAAATACAGTGAATACTAAAGGGACTCATTAAAACAGGCCAAATATATCAAATATTGGTACTAAAGGTAAAAATGCTCTTACACTAAAAACTGCCAGTAAAAAATAAAATCCAGTTGTTTACTTGGGGTTTAATTTAAATAATTTCTAAATAAAATATTTTTCTATAAGAATCAAGAAAATGTTCTGCTATATCTTCCATTTGCTTTAGTTGGTCTGATAAATCATGTAGTCTGTAGGCCCTCTGCATAGACAGTTGTTAAGTGTATGATCCCAAATCTTTCAGTTGCGAACATAAAACTACATAAAACTACTATGTTAGTGTGAAATAGTCTTCGCAAATTGTGTGAAGACTGTAAAGTAATGTAGTGTGTTTCCATCTTTAGTCTGATCTGTTTGCTTTCTAAACCTATAGCCTGAAAGAAACAGATAGAAATACCATTAAAGAGTGCGACATCTAGAATTAAGTTGCACGGATGAGAAAGACCGCAGAGAGAAACGTCAGGCATTTTGCAGCACATCACCATAAAATTCCCTTCAGTGTGTTTTAGTATTTACTTCATAATGTCATAAACAACAGATAAAACATATCCAAAAAGAGAAAAAAAATAAGGAGTCTCAAAATAGTCTGGTCCACTTTAAAAGATTACATTAAAACAGATGCATTGCTGAGCTTTTTTGCAGTTTCACCATGTGACTATAACTCAGTTTGTTGTCAATGAAAAATCTACAACACCTTGCAAATGTATTCATGCAGTTTGAACCTTTTCACATTTTTCAACACAAAGTACTCAAGTGGCAGCAAATGTAAGCATAATAGCAAGAAGAATGCCATTTTTGAAAAAAAATTAGAAGAAGTTCTGTTTGCAGTTTGCAACAAGTCACATATGGGACACCTCAAATATGTGGGGAAAGCTGCTCTGGTGAGGTGAGACAAAAATTGTTGACTTTTTACCCTGTTATTCAAAACTTCCACTTCCGACTGGGGCAGAGGGTTACCTTTCAGCAGGATCACTCTAATTGTAACACAAGAGCTTCATTTAACCATTTAAAGAAAATGAGCAACACTTATTTAAAATGTTCTATATAGATAAATCTCTATGTGAAAAAAACTTCTACTTATCAGCAATGAAACAAGATGAACACCAAGTGGTATAATTGCAAATCAGGAATCATAACAAATGAGATGTTTTTGGGGGGTTTTTTTGGCTGTTTTTTGACTTTTTCCGTGCAAGCTGCTACTTAACGGAGTCTAAATCTGAGCTATGGAGCTGTTTTTTTCTATTTCTATTTCAAGGTATATAGATTAGTAAAAAAAATGACAAGTTACATTTAAACAGATAGCAGAAATAATACATCTGTTTATTAGTTTTTTTTGGCTACAGCCACATTCACTGTCAGCAACCAAACACTAGAGGGCAGCAGAGAATAAGGTTAAAAAAGCTCAGTTTAAGCACAAAATCAAGTAGCTTTATAAAAAAAAATATTCAAAATGAAAAGTAAGGCTAGTATAAAAGTGCATTTAAAGATTGGTCAAATGTAAAAAAACAAAAACAAATACAGTTACAATTTGAGCATAAGTAACTTATCTCTACAAAAAAACAGTGGATGTCATGCAGAAATTACGAGGAGCGTGACCCCCATGGTGATTTTGTAACAGTGGCCTTTCAGTTAAGTATTGTCTTAAAAAGGTTAAGGTTAATTTAACAGAGCTCAAGTGCAGTACTTTGAATGAGAAACAGAGTGACTTACATCAAACTCATTGAGGGCAGCAGCCAGTTCTCCGATGCCAGCATGACCGTGCTTCTCGTCAGTGGGTGAGGTGGCCTGCGCGGCACTGGAAATGCCTCCTATGGCCTCCTGGACCTGCTTAAACACGTAGTCTCGGTTGGCACGTGTGGCCGCCACATCTGGGTGGCGCAGAAAGGCCTGAGAAGCCGTGTACAGCATGGTGGCGTTTTTCTTAAGAGCTCCACGTGCAGCTGCCATCTCATCCCGACACTGAGGGTCTTTCAGCTCCTAAGGAGGTGAAAAAGTTCTCAGGTATCATTAAAACATATTCATATTTTGCAGAAAAGACTTATACAAATACACAAAAAGTGTACATTTGAAAAAAAAAAAACATTAAATGCTAATAAATCTGTTTTACAGTGTGAAAAATAAATTTGAGTTATGCTGAAATGCTCAAAAATCCACAAGAGAGGAAGTATAAAAGCAGTTCCCATCTTCTGTAAGAAGGAGAAAAAAACTTTCACATCCCATTTGATGAACTGGTATTATTCCAAACACATAAAGCTAAAGCAGTGTCAGCAGATTGGCATCTGTGAAGCTGGACTGGATGCAATTCAGAGCTTTACTCTGGAACAACTTGATAGCACAGTGGCTTACCAGCATGACCTTTATAGAAAATAATCTCTAGAAACTTGCAGTCACATTAGTTACCACATAAAAATACTCCGAGATGCTCTTTTCAAAATCTACAAGCTGATTTTCACTTTGAATAGCCGAATCTGAATCTTATAATGGCACTGTGAGAGGTGTAGACATTTTGCCAAACTTCCATTAATGATATCTGTGAGAATGCTTGACTAGATCCATTAAAATGTTATGATCATAAGCAGAAAAGTAAGCCTGTACACCATCTTTTACAAACTAATCTATCCAACTATCTAAGCAATTCCTTTTCTACTAAGAAAAAGCATTGAAGGGGTCGTGTCTCTCGGAAAGTCAGCTATGGCTTGCCAGATTGTCTCCTTTCTTTGCTTTATTTCAGAGGTTTCTGAAGAAGAAAGCATGACATCGAGGGTTTCCTGTTACCTGCTGTCTCCGAGCTGCCACATAGTTAAGCTTCACCATCTCTTTTCCAAACTCTTTGAAGCGGTTTGCCAGGTCCTGCTCATTGGTGGCATTCTTTACTCCCTCAAGGGCCTCCTCAACCTGTCATTAACACAAAAATAAACACTCACTTTCAAAATCTTTCAAGATCTCAGAGGTCAAAACTTAACTACATTATTTATTTACTTAAAAACCAAACAGCGTATTAGTTACACACGCTCTTTTTATTTTAAAAAACGTAATTGAAAAAAGAAATTGTTTCTTATAACTGGTGAATGCATTAAGACTTGAAACAACAGAAACTATTCAGTTGTTTAAGTTTAGTCTTCTTCAGCTTTTTCAGTATATTTTGTCGGTACAGTCAAACAACAGTCATTGTTTTCCCTAATGAAAAAATGTAGAAGACTGTAACACATAATAGACACATACAGTGTCTCCCATAGTATTCATACCACTTTTTCTGTTTCACATTTTGTCATGCTAGAACCATAACCTTCAATGTATTTTATTTAGACTTTCTGTGATAAACCAACACAAAGTAGCACATAATTGCATTTACAGTGTTTTAGGGTATGACTAGAACAGCTCTACACTCCTAGAGACCTAAAATTTTCTTCATCCTTTGTTGATTCATAGTTCAGTATCTTAATCTTTTCACAAAACATCGGTTGGGTTTAGATCTGAACTTAGACTGGGCCATTCTAACACATGGTTTGATCTAAACTATTCCATAATACCTCTGGCTGTATATTTACTATTCTGTTGGAAGATGTACCTTTGCAGTACATATTTTCTTCCAGGATTGCCCTGTACATCCATCATCTCCTAAACTTCAAGCAGCATCCCTGTCCCTGCTTAAGAAAAGCATCCCCACAGCATGATGCTACAACTACTGTGTTTCACCATTAGGGTAGTGTGTTCAAGTGGATGTGCAGCGTCAGTTTTCCACCAGCATTTTGCACAGAGGCCAAATAGCACAATTTTGGACTCCCCCATATTTGCTGTGAACCCTAAACCAATCAGGCAACTGGATAAAGTTCTGGGAAACGTAAGAGGCAGGTCAATACATCTAACTTGTTGCTGTTCTCATAAAAGTTTCCTTTCATCCATTGTCTATACACACTTATCTGTGCAGGTTGTGGTGGGACTGGTGGACAAAAGCCAGAGTACACCCTAAACAGGTCATTAGTCTATGACAGGATAACCACAGAGACATACTGAATAAAAAACCATGCTTACAGTTACATACTTACTGCAGAGGAGAGTTTTAAGCAACCGCTTAACCTAATATGCATGGTCTTGGACTGTGGGTGAAAGCATGCAGAGAACCCATGCATGCACCTGGAGAACAGGTAAACCCCATGCTGAAGGACGCCATTCAGGATTCAAACCAAAGGCCTTCCATTGCAAGACAGCAGCACTTACGCTGAAGTCCTTCTCTCAGTATCACTGAACCATTTTTGCTTTGTGACAGGTACTTTTTCCTGCTGAAAGATGCCACAGCCATCAGGAAAAATCATTTACACCCTGATATGCATGCTGCTATGCAGCCCCATATGCAACAAACTGAGGCCCTGTGTGTTCTAGCACCTTTCTGTCAGAACCAGCAACTTTTTCAGCAATTTGAACTACTGCCCAGCTCAGCTTATCTGTCAGAATGGGTCACACACATTGGACTTCACTCCCCACCTGCATCAGTAAATCTTGACTGCTCATGGCCCTGTTGCAGGTTCATCAATGTTCCTTCCTTTGACCTCTTTTGGTCAAAGGAACACTGATCACTACAGATCTTAAAAATACGACAGGAGTTTGGGGTTCTGACCCAGACCTCCAGCAATAACAATTTGACCTTTTTAAAACTTGCTCAAGTCCTTATGAATGTGCATTTTTCCTGTTTCTAAGATATCAACTGAGGACAAACTACATCCAACCCATTAACAGAGCCATGATTAATAGATAATCACTTCAACTTTAAGTGGCCATGATGGTATGCCTGGTCAGTGCACACAACTTGACCCAAACTTGACAATTCTTGACACTCTCCATGAAGGCCAGATTTGTAGAGTTGTTCTTCTCTGTTCTTTGGTCTTCATGATGCTGTTTGTTCACTAATGTTCTCTAAAAAAAAACCTCTGAAGGCTTCAGGCAACAGCTGTATTCATGATGAGTTATAATTAAACACAGGTGGACACTATTTACTAATGAGGTGACTCCTCTGGGCAATTGGTTGTATCGGATTTTACTTAGAGTCACTGGAATAAAGGCCGCTGGATACAAATGCATGTATGTACAGTGACAAAATGTGGAAAGGGTTCAGGGGTTCAAATAGATTTGTTTGAAGCACACTATTAAAGATGGCTTTGATATGTGTTACACAAGCTCAAATTAACTCAGAGAACCCAAAAAATGAAGCTAGAAAGAAAGAAAGGACTATTAGTGCTCATTTGTGTGAGTGATAAACTGGGTGACTGAAGATGTCTGCAGGGATGAGGATCTCAGATATTAAGCAAAAGCATATTGGTATCTTAAATGTTCTGTATTTATGTCCCCTACCAAGCCCCAAGCCAGTGTAAAAATAAATGACCAAGTAATCTAACTTATTTTAATGATTAAAGAGAGTGTAGTTCACTACACCAGGACATTTATGATGATGTCTCTTTTCAGGATTCTCCTCCATGTCTCATTTATATGCTAATATGTGTGACTTGGTGATAAAAGCCAATATAGTGTGTGTGTTTGTGTGTGAGATCCCTCAGCAAAAGGAACTCATTAGCTTTTATAACACTCAGCATATGAGGCTAAAGCCACACCTCATCATGGTGTCTCTGTTTATCACTCATTTGGGATGCAGTTCTGAGTGCTGTTTTAACACAGCATAACCAACACCTGCTGTATATTCCTTCGACCACAGAGCCATGAGGTCACAGGGTCAAAACTGAAACATGTCAACTGAAGCTTCGTTTTAGATCTGTTCACATCACACGGGACTAAATGCACTTACAATCTTAAGGTGGGCCAGCAGCCTCATGACATCAGCCATGTCAGCAAGGATGAGTAGGCGGGTGACAGCAGACAGCAAGGCGCGAGCAGCCCTCACCATGGTGCCACGCTTCACAGAGGAGCAAGGGTCATCAGCAAACTCGGACGAGGCTATACGCATCGTTTCTCCTGCAGGAATGGATGGAGTAAACAGTGCGGTGAGCAGACGAGAAATCAGCGTTTGTGTATGTCAGCATGTGTTTATCCACTAAAATCACACATATATTTGTATTATCAGTTGCAGTTAGGGTGTCACAGTACACCAAATGAGATCACAGAATGTTACTTTAACTTGTGTCAATACTGCTTTTAACAAGAGTGGTTTACAACACAAAGATGTTCACACCCAACTCACACACATTATTTATGTTTAAAATAAATATTATGAGCTAGTAAACCTCGATAAAATATAGTGTGAGGCAGGAGGAACAGAGTGCAACAGTGGAAGTGTCCGCGCTTTACATAAATAAGACCCGTACTGTTAGCTTTAATAATCTGATAAAGAGACACCATTAAACCCTTCAGCTGTTGGTTACTAAAGTATTTCATTAAAAAAAAATCAACTGAACATGACTGTGAAACAAAAGAGCATAAATTCTATCATTGTTCTTAAAATCCAGCAGTAAATCAAGGGATGTAACACTATACATTTAACATATCACCATAATACCCAAACCAATGTCCCAGCTACAGAGGGCTTCTGCAAAGCACTGCAGCAACAGAGACACACTGATGGCAGCGTGACTTCCCTACAGTGATTAATAATAGTCAGCTCGAGAAAGAAACTTCTAATTTACCTTTTACATCACCCTGAAAAACTATTAAATCTATGTTGTTTATCAGATGAGATGCTGCATGACATCACAAAACTCTGCAAGTCCCCAAAGTTACAGTTCTCTTATAATAAGAAGCTGTTTTACATTGAAATTCAAATCAAGTCAACAGACAAGCAGCATGGTGTCAAACAATGCAGCAGCAGATGAGAACAGGCACAACTAAAGACAGACAGACAGAGAGCAGAAGCTTCAGCGCTGTTTAAATGCTTATAATCTAAGGTGAAACTATAGAGGTGGAAAGTATGTTATTATTTTAATAACCCTACTTACTGGTTTCATTAAAATGCCTGATCAGAAGCTAGATTGACCCAGTGCTAGTGTGACTGCAGGGATTCAAATTATTGACGTGCTGAAAGTTATATTTACGTAACTGCAGACCCAATGTCAAAAAATAAAAAGCATTAAAATAGTTTAATTACAACAAATTGGATAGATTTTTAGGAAAATGAGTTCAAAAGTGGACAACATTAACAAAATCTACCTCTGTATACACTTTGTTAATCCTGACATCCTTCCTAACATATGACCATAGCTTCAGCAACGAGCTGCTGTACGAGGTGAAATGTGACACTAAATGTCTATTTGTTTTATAAAATATCCAATAAAGAGTGTGATTGACCTTGTTCAGAATGGTTTCATCATAAATGCCAAGATTATTTTTGTAGTCTGTCCATATTTGCATGTAAACAATCCCAATAGGAGGTACAGTAGAATGTGGAAATCCTTTATTTACTAGTGGTAAATTAAAGACAGTGAACAGATCAATGGCATAACGAGAGCAGAGAGACACAGCTCAGCAAGATGGGAGTGAACAAGTCAATGGTGTTATATGAGGTCAGCACAATGAGTCCTGATAGTTGTATAATATCTTGTTTAAAGGACTTTGGTGCTGTCTGTGCGGCAGGAAGACAGCTATGTGAGATAAATAAATACAAAATGTAAATAAATGTTTGAAAAAAAAAAAAAGCCACATTTCCAATTCTAAGGCAAAGTTCATCAAATGAAAATGTTAAAAATCATTCACTATTGTTCTAGAAATACAACAGGATTTTTAAAGACTTTTTTGTTTGTTTTGTTAATTAATGTTTTGTTTGTTGTATTCATTAAATAGAACAATGGGCCAGATAAAACACTATAAATCCACACCAGTTGGGAAGCTCATTCCCCCCACTCACATGGGAAGTGCAGCAAAAAAAGGGCCACAAATGTTTAGTACTGAGAATGAAACAATACTTCCAGCTCGAGAGACGAGATGAGATAAAACCCTGGGTTCAAAAAAAATGAGACTAGACAACAACAATACTTTTGGGAAAGCTAAAAAGTTGTTTTGTTTGTTTTTACATGGTAAAGGTTTCATGCATTAAAATATTAGCTTAAAAAAATCAGTTTAGAATAACTGAGTGTTTGTTTAACAAGTCCATTTATAGTATAATGTATAAATTGTAAATGTATATATTTATATTCAGGATTTATATTAAATATATAAAAACAAAAACTAGATTCATATTTTTGTGAGACACATTCCTTTAATAAAGGAATATTTGGCTGTTTTAATACAGCACGAGTTGACACCCTAAGTCAGTGACTTAGCTATGATTAGTTTAAAATCATTAATGCATTTCCTCACATGGGGGAGCCCCTGGAGAAGACAATGTCCACACAAAATAAGCATCCAAACATAAAAAAAAACAACCAGCAGGTTCAAGCACAGAACCTTCTGGTTGTGATAGAATGGTGCTGACTGTAGCACCACTGTGCTAAGCACTCACATAAATAATGATGCCAATTATTTAGGCTCAGTCAGTAATGAATAGAGAAACAAATCTTCGAGCATAGAAGAGAATTACTGAGAAAGCTGTTTATCAGGTGTACATTTGTTTACCTAAAGAGCATACTTACATGTCAGTCTGCCCTTTAGCACTGTCTAATTAGTAGATTTTCCTGTGTGCTGAGGAATTTAAAATGTAAAATTTAATCATGACAAGATTATGAATTTGTTAAGATAGAAGTTTGATGTACAGATTTACACCGTTACTATTCAGTGTGGCTTTAACTGTTCATGTGCTGCCATTTGCAGGACAGACTCTCTCATTAACACATAAATCCTGTTTGTCACAGCACACAACTCAGCAGTGAACTGCAGTAGCAGCCAAGCGGGGCTGAAAATTCAATATGACAAATAATGCAGCAACACATACAATGTTGGCAAACGCCTTTTACAGAAAAGTTAATTCATTACCATTCTGGGAAGAAATGTCTTGTTTATATTCACTGACTTGCAGCAACACTGAAGGAAAGTGAAGAAATAAGCTGAGCTTGCTTTCCACAGTCTCCTGACAGCACACACCCATTTTCTCACATGGTTAAAAACTAATTCATAACTGATTATGTTGGGATGTAAAAAGAGGAGAGTAATATGCCACACATAGACAGGATGGAGCAGCAAGAAAACATTATCAAGCAGCATCATGTAAACTACCAACATCTTGTTCAGTTACTTACAAAGATATTTTTGTTGTATGTGTTTCAAACTACCAAACCTGACTCTAAGCTTTGACCAAATAGTTGAAAGAATTACTAAACCTAACTATCCAGTAGTGAGTGAGATTCTGCCAATGGGTAGATGGAAAATGAAGAGTATTTATAAAGCCAATTCGGCAAGTGTTCCTCACCGTCGCAGACAGCAGAAGCTTTAAGCATTTAGGACTGACAGCTCGTGGACTTGACTCACTGCATCTGTAAGGCTGGGTGCATCAAGTGAAGCCCAAAGCCAATGGGTACTAATCTGTTAAATTGAGCAAATAGGCCTTGCCAATCTGAACTTTGGAATCCATCAAAACGTTTGAGGTAATCTGACATTTTCTGACACCTAGAGTACGTCAGGCTCTTTCCCAAACATTAGAAATATACTGTATGTCAGTTATTCACCAGATCCAGCCATTAGCGTCAAAGCAAAAAATTGGCGCAGAGAGGTATGTGACATAAGCTTCTCATCTTCGTCATAAGCATTGAGCAAATATAATCTATGTAAATATCTACAAACAAATAAACTTCTATGTCTAAAAAAGTTATTGCAATCTGTTCTTCTCGCTTGTCTTAGCCAAAATAGAAACATATTCATACCTAAAGCTGAATGTTTAATTATTAATTTATTTCTTCCAGTAAAAAAATCTTACAGTGAAAGTTTGGAACATGATGTATTTAGACAAAAAAAAAAACTATCTTAAACAGACTTTTGGAAGATGATGAATGACGCTTAAAAAGTTTGATAAAAAGTAAAAATTTAGATGTTCTTTGAAAAGAATATTACTAAGAGGAATGAAAGACGTTTTTATATGCCTAAGGGCAAAATGTGATGTTATCCTCTTACAACACCGTTTATCTGTCCAGTGTTACATAACAACTGCACCAGCATCATCACTGCTTTTCAATGTAAACAAACCTTGCTTGCGAACATCCTCCACAGCAGCAATGAGCTCTTCCTTGAGGTCCTGGCTGTCTTTGGCAATCTGCTCACCCTTTTCAAGAAAGTTTTGGGTGGCCTGCTCCACAGACACTGCCAGAACATGCGCCTTCTTAGACCGTCCTTTCTTCTTGCTGGAGGGTCCCTTGTTGCTGGTGTTCACCAGAGTAGTCACCTAGGAAACATCAGGGGGTATTACTGTTAACTTGAGGAAAACACAGATGAAAATGTTTGTGATGTATTGTATTCTGTCTATAATGACAGTATTGTACTGATTTTGGATTTCATGGATCACAGTGTTCACATTCCTTCAAGCAGACTTCAACATTTAAAAAGCTGATAGATTATAAAAGAATCACATTGATTTTCTTCAAATAATTATCAGTGGTTTTTAAATTCTCTCAACGTTAGAACCCATTACAGAGTTGATTAGATAGATTTGTATGCAGTCTAATTGCAGATGGCTTAAATTCTAATGTCATAATAAAAGGCTCATTGGCTAGTATTATACATATGAATAGTTTTAACTTTTAGTTTGTAAATAAGGAGACCAGCTATTTGAAGACATGTAAAGTTATGCAAATGACCAGCTTTAACATTAACCTTAGTGAACAGGCTTAATATCCCAGGTTCAGCCTCAATGTGAGTTTACAGTTTTTACCGAATCATTGTCTTGAAAGTCACAAGCAAGTCTCAAGTCTTTCCACCTAAATCTTGAGTCAAGTCCCAAGTCAAGGCATGCAAGTCTCTAGTCAAGTCAAAGTCCAAAACTTTTAATTTTGAGTGTTAAACAAGTAAAAACAAATATCTAATTTAATCAAAGAAATAATGCATTTTTTTATTTTAAACGGTGTTTTTGTTTGCCAGAACAACCAGCAAGAGGAAGTAAACTTCCAAATTGTCTGAAAATCATTTTTACAGTTGCTTTGTACAGTGAATATTAACCAAACCAAAAAATTATCAGCAAACTGATCCATAATTTAAAAAAAACAACGATTTCTTTAAAAATATAATTGTTGCCACGTTAACCAACTGCAACAGTAAAATCCTGTTTTTACTGTATTACATGAACATTAGATTATTAAAACACCTAAAAATAATTTATTGAACTGTGTAATAATTAATGTTATGATCAAGTTCATTTATTAAGTCATAATTATAATGCTGGTATCTGCCAGTTTGGAGCACTGACCATTTTGTTTGTGGATCAGACTCAAACCACAGAGACTTGCCATGTAGACAATGGAACCTGTGACTTTCCATGATAAAGTTAACGAGCACAAAAAACACAATTGTTTAGCTAACAATGAGAATAGATTAGTTCATTAGACTAGTTTTGATTAATCATTAATCAAGCATATATACCTTTCAAATACAACACTGATTAGCGATATCAGACACTTGAGGTCCTGATAAGGCTCTTAGTTTCTTTAAACCTTGACTGCTCCACATTTTCCTTTGTACGGTATTTTGATTGCACATTACAACACTTTCACATACATCCTCCACTCAAGCACACCATACTCTACTGATTTCACTGACTTTCACTCTTCATATTGAAAAACTTTGATTTTTAACCTTAGATGTGCTGAATACATTTATGTTTCAGAACTCATATGGTTTGTCTCGCTTTTTGTAGCTTTTGAGCCAGGTCATAACACTAACTCAAATCTATTTCTTTTTGATCACGCTGTAGTCTGTGCAAGTACTTTAAATTATATTTATTTGTCGCTGTTGTGTCTGATGTGGGCATTATAAGAATTTACAAAAAATTGAATGAAAATAAAACAGTTTAACTTTAACTGATTTAAGAAGTGTATATGTGACTCTTGTGTACACTACCGGTCAAAGGTTTTTGAACACCTTTTTCATTTAATGGTTTTCTTTGGGTTTATAACTATTTACATTTACGTAGATTCTCAATGAAGGTATCAAAACAGTGAATGGACACATATCTGATTATGTAGCAAACCAAAAATTGTAAAATAACTTTAAATATGTTATATTTTACAATCCTTAAAGTAGCCGCCCTTTGCTGTGATGACTGAAATATTAATAATAACCCCTGGCTGCCTCTCAATGAACGTCTGGGAAGATCTTTCAAGACTCTTTGAAAAATCATTTCAGGTGACTACCTCATGAAGCTTATGAAGAGAATGCCAAGTGATCAAAGCAGTCATCAAAGCAAAGGGTGGCTATTTTGTAAAAATCTAAAATCTAAAAATGTTTAAAGTTATTTCACACTTTTTGTTTACTACATAATTCCATGTGTGTTCATTCACAGGTTTGTTGTCTCTGGTGATCTACAATCTACAACTGAAATAATCATGAAAATAAAGAGACCTATTAAGTGAGAAAAGCATTCTAAAACTATTGACTGGTAATGTATATCTCAACAAAAATCTATGTAATCTAAACAGGCAACTTGCATCTTACAAATTTTCATGCAGAGAATAAATAAACAGAAAAGTACTTATTTTCTTCATAATATCAGTAAACCTAAACCATAACGCTGACACATTGCAAACATTACATTTATAACATATTAATTAAACCTACATAATAAAGACAACAAACACAATGGTATTAAGACTTTTTTATTTTATTTGTTTTTTTATTGTTATTTTAAAAAAAAAATCATTTCCATTATGACTTAAGAGAAGACATCATGGTTGGTCTTTGTCGTAAAACATTTTGCGCTGATTCCATCGCAGAAAGCAACGGTCACACATTTATGGCGGCTCCTGATACAGCCGCTGGCAACAGTCACATTAGTATCTCCAGGGTTGGAGTTAAGAAACGGACTGAGACACTCGCTTCTGTCTGGATTTAAAATGATGCAGAAGGAAAGCAGGTAACAGGACGGTAGACACAGCGAGTTTGTCGTAGCAACAAGAGGAGGAAATCTGGCAGGGGTTTGTTATAATCCACAGATCTCTAATATATAAAGCTTGTTAGATGTGTCTTGAAGGAACAGTAACCACATGCAGAGAGCAGGAGCTGCAGCAACATGTCTCTTAAATTCAGCTTAGAATTTGTGAATGATCAACAGTTCTGGGCAGATGTGATAGTTTTAATTTGTATCTCAGAATATAAATGCTGTAAAACAGTCACAGATTTCCTGTTAAAATCTCTTAAAAAGGCGTTGAGAAGATTACTACTCTCTCTCTCTGAACTGATTTTATCACTGTATTTGAATGCAAACTGTCCAAAACATTGAAATTTAAACCCCTAAAGACAATGTTAAAACAATTATGAAAAGAAGGGGATTGTAAAACACGCTATTATTATTTGGTTGGCCAAACCAGTTATCACTTTTTTACACAACACCTTGTTGGATTTTTTACTTCTCTTGAAAAATTAAAACATCATTTTAATACTCAATTCTATATTTAGTCATGTCATCTTTCTCTAATATTAACATTTGTTTTATTGTACCGAAAACATTCTGATCTGGCAAATACTGCGCTGTATAGGGTCAAGCAATACTCACATTCTCAGTCATCTCCTAACAATTGTGTACAGTAAGGTAAGTAAGTTTACTTTAGGTTGAATGACATTTAACTTTGAGGTCTTTATACACGATTCACAGGCAGGTTTAAATGCACCTTGTGATCAGAAGGTCGCATGCATATTCTAGCCCTGCAAAAAAAACAAAAAATTCAAAACTGTGCACAGTGAATAATAAAACTGATCCCTCACAGAAGGAGGCATATAAAGAGGGAGGGGAGGAACGTTAAGGGAATATTTTATATTCCCTTAACGTTCCCGCTGTCTTATTTTAAATGAAATAAGAAAATTTTAGCTGTGTCTTCCCTTACCATTTTATTGCTGCTCAACAGTTTTAAATGCCCTGTGACCTTTTCTATACAGTGCACTGACTAGTGAGCTCACCAGTGAGTCATAAATCCCAATTGCAATGCGTAGCCATTCAATTTTCTGCCTTCAGCCTCTGAGATCCGCTGTCATTGGATAAGTGATGCTTTAACTACTATTGATAAATGGAAGGTGTATGCATGTATGTACATAATCAGAAGTGTTTATGCAATGTTCCTGCTAGATTCTACCTCAAACATACATTTAGTCGTATACACTAGATAGGGTTCTTTATTGAGCAACTAATGTGAGTGAAGTGAGCATTATGTGGAAAAGCTCAGTGGGATAAAGCCAAATGAGGAGCTGTTGGAGGGATGAGGCAAAACATGTTTGTCCTATCTGGGGGTTGTAAAACCTTCAGCGGCACCAAGAAACACAAGCATAAAAGCAAACATGATAACATTGCACAAAGACATACACAAAAGAAGAAGCTATATTGGCTTTATATGCAGTTACTGCATTTTTTCAGGTTTTTTTTTTCATCAAAACTAATTTCGGTATCATTCAATGAAACTAGACATGCACTTATCTAATGCAGATAAAGGTTAGGGAGACATGCTTTGAAAGGCATAATCTTGTAATTTATTCATTTTATGTTGGATATAAAACTACTCCCTCTATCTGCCACAGATTACTTCTCTTTTATGAGTTACAGACTGTAGAAACAAACAAATCACTATGGGTCAAAATCAGAATCAGCAGGTAGGACCTGAAATCAGTGCTGGCCAGAAAAAGCCTGATTGCTACAACTATAAACATATTTTAAACCCTCCTGTTGTCCTCATTTTCTGTATACACCCTGTGTCCTCCGGGTCAAGATGACCCGTCTTCACTAAACCCCCAATATAAACAGCTTAATTGAATTTTAAACACCAAATTTCATCTTGCATATTGTCATTGAGCTCAAAATGTGTGAATACTTGAGTTTTCCCTCTTCATTTGAATTTCTATAGCTTAAGAAAAGAAATAATATGTGCAAAAAGGAGTTTTGAATACATTTTTATTAATCCCAATGACTCAGTTTGATTATTTTTTTCTCCAGTGAACAATTTAAGACAATGTATAATACAAAAATATGAAAAATAACATAACCCATTCAACTAATTAGCACATGTAGGGCAGTATACAAGTGCACAGCTCTTGCAGATATATTTCTTACACCTGCAGCACACAGTATG